>SJYA01002976.1:1541797-1606764 GCA_006410615.1 Neotragus moschatus
CCGGGGCCAGAGGTGGGGCCTCGAGAAAGTCCTCAGGACCCGGCCCCCATCCGCTTGCCTTCCTGCTGCCCAAAGGCTCCTCATGCGCTTCTGCCACTGCATGCCACAGTATCTGACGCACGGATTCCGCACTTGTACTGATAAACGCTGCTCCCAAGCGTCCAGCCGGTGCCGAGCCCAAGAAGGAGGAGGGCAAGGGCCTGGCTGCCAGACCTCACGGGGGCACAGAGGGCACCCGAGGCCAGCCCCGCCCTGCCCATGGCCCACCCAGGAGCAGGCGCTCCCTGTGAGGAGAGAAGAGCCCTGCTGACCAGTTTGGGGGTGCACACACCTCGGGGCGCAGCTGCTGAGGTCAAGCGCAACTGCTGTCTCCCCACTGGAGGCCAGAGACCGTCCCTGAAAGTCGCCACCGGGACAGAAAGTGAGGCCATTGCTGGCCCAGAATGCCGGCCTGAGGGGGGAGGCAGGCCGAGGGGAAAGGGCACAGAGCGTGGCCTGGGCTGCAGGGAGGGGGTCAGGAGGGGAAGGCGCAGGGCAAACAGTTGCACTGCGACACATGGGACTTCTCCGCCTCCGGCAGGCCTTCTCGTCCTGAGATTACGGGGATGACGTGCGGACAGGCTGACACCTCACGCGGGCCTGACCACAGGGCCCACCGGCTCCCGGCCAGCAGCCTCAGAGGGGCCGCTGTGGTCCAGACGCCCAGGGGGACAGTCAAAACCAGCCTTCAGAGGGGGCCACGTGTGTGTGTGTCACGGCCTGGTCCAGCATCTGCACGGGGTTGGTCTTCAAAGCCAACACAAAGACTTAGGCTTTTCTATTATAACGTAAATACCCTGAGCTGAGCTAGTGTATTCCTTCACTTCAGGGTCGTTACCTGGGAGGGGGTCCCATCACTGGGCATTGCTGAGAAACCAAGAGCTCCTCAAGATATGCAAACATCTACCCAGAGAATGAGTGGTTTGAGAAAGAGATGAAAAACCTCAATCCAAGTCACTGCCCCGTGAATGACAGGTCAAAATTTCTGAAAAGGTGACGTAAACAGTGCTCAAAGCCTTGACGTGCAGCGTGCCACAGGATCTGGGGGTTTGTTAAGGCCAAAGAGAGGATGCTGTGGAACAGTCTCAGAATGGCACCGTAAGAGGTTAAGCCCTGAGTCCCTTTAAAAGCTGCAGGAATCATTCGGTTCTGCAGGAATGCGCAAGAAACCAGTGTGTGGGCACCCATCTCTGGAGCTGAACGGTCAGGGACTGCAGGCGGCCCCACTGCGCGGAGCTGGGCGGCGGCCCAGGTCCTCCTGGGAGAGAGGCGCTAACGCGCACGCCCAGCCGCTGGCCGCCCCCTGCTCAGCAAGCCTGTGCGCCGGGGCCGCTCAAACGGGCTCTCTGCCTTTGAACCCATCCCTCTGGATTCGCCAGCCCCAAGAGAGACACTGGCACATCAAGATCATGAAACTCAAAACCTCTGCCACTCAAGAGTTCGTTTCTTTTCATGTTTTAAACATCTGACTTCCCCAAACTGCTCACTCCAGTTTTCCTCCTTGAATCAAATCCCCTGTCCTCTAGGAGATCTCTGACCAGCCAGGCTGGCTCCTCCATGGCACATGTCTGCCCTGGAGTAGGGGACGCCTGACCCTGGGTGGTCCCAAGTCAGCCCCAGCCCCAGCTGCAGAAGGGCCGGGAGACAACAAGACAGGGCCACCCGGTTTTCGAACACCTTTCTATTTGGCTACAAACCCTCTTTTCTGTCCGAAAGTCATCAATAAAGATGGAGCTGGAGGCGTCTCTCAGCCTCCTGCTAGCTCTGCCTGCTGCTGTCGGCCACAATCAGCACAGCAACATGCTTTCGGATGCTCTCCTGCCAATGTGCAGCCGCTGCCCTAGGGATCTCAGTCAGGGCTGGTGCTCAGCTTATGGATGTTCAGGAAATGTGAAGGCACCGCTGGCTTCACAGCAACTAGAGGACACCACTGGCATTTAGCGAGGCAACGGTCAGCACAAAGACTAGGGTGTCTCAAATGCCAGGGTGTCTCCTGCTGAAAAACTCTCAAGCCAGCTCCACTGACTCTGCTGAGCTCACAGGCAGTTGTAAATTACCTGCAATCCCATCAACCAGAGACAACCACTGTTGACTGAACGTGTTCCTTTCAGTCTTTTAATCATTTAAATTTTCTTTGGATAAATTCAGGTAGGATGTTTATAATAAGGATCTTCCTTTGTTATAAAGATTCCTGAAAACATTTTTTTTTTAATGCAGAATATTTCCACGTGTGGATTAAGTCTCGATTTACTTAAAAACTTCCCCACTGTGTGTGGGGGCATCTGGGTTATCTATTTTTATTTCTGTAGTCTTGGTTTATCACAGAGATGAAGCATTTCTGCCTCCTCCCCACTCCCCCCTGCCCATCTGTAGCTGTGTGAGGAAGCCCACACAGAACTATTTAAGCGCTGCATTTTAATCAAGGGCTCTGCATTCTGGGAAACACCCTCTGAGTGGAAAGGCTCTGATTCCACTGCTGGCTGATACTGCTCCTGTCCAACAAGGGTTCTCATCATCTGTTAATGGACTATTCTTCAAAAGTGGCCCTACCAGAATGAAGAGCAGAGTGCCTAGGAGGAAATAAGCCTTCATTTGTCTTGCAAATTAAACTCTATTAACCCCACAGGCTGCTCCTTGAACATGCTTCTAATATTAGTTATGCTGCATACATTATGTAGATTTCATGTTTTCAGCATTATATTAGATGCAAAATGTTTTAAAATTCTAGAATGTTTCTAAAACCAACCAAAAGAATTCTAATGTTCTAATATGCAGGGAGTTTGGAGAAAGAACATGTGAGTTTAATTCTAAGGCTGATGCTCAATTATACAGATTATAATGATCAACTAAATATCAAAAAAATCAAAGAGCAGAGCCCAGGGAGTCACTCTATCTACTTAATTTTTTCCACAGAAGATTGATGAGGCACACAGAGGACACTATGTTAGTTTGAAATTTCTAGTTTTGTTCTTGTGAAATATGACCTAAAAGAGAGTCTGAAATCCAGACTTTACCACTTTCTCTTGAAGAAATTACATCATTGCTACCTTCTTACACGGTTATCTATTTTCAAGTGATGAACTGATGGAAGAGCTGTGGAAAACTCATAAAACTGGGACTTTTCCATACAATTGTGAGAAGTTTATCAGCCTACAAAAGCCCTGCTGAAACTCGGCCTGGGGCTGAATTAAATCCACTGCCCAGTATGGGGAGAACTGGACATCCTAACCACACCGAGTTTTCCGATCCAAGAACATGGAAAGTCTTTCCAATCACTAAGAAATCATTTTATTTATTTATTTAGGGTTTTGTAATGTTCAGCATACATATCCTGAAAATGTCAACAGAAATCTATTTCATGAGTTTGTTTAAAATTGAAACTAATTTTAAGATTTGTAATATTCAGTGTTAGTATATGGAGATACAGTTGGTTGTAGATAATCGTGTCTTCTGTAGAGACAGTTTTATTTCTTCCTTTTCCAAAATGTATGTGTGATTTTCCTCGCTGTACTGGACTGGCCAGAACCCACAGCTGAATAGGTGGCCTCCGAGCCTGGACTCTGATTTTGGAGGGAAAGCAGTCAAACCTTCATCATTAGGCAGGCTGCAGGTATAGGGTCCATTAAAAAAAAAAAAAAAAAAAAACAGGTGAAGAAACTTCTTTACATGCATCTACTGCTATGGTCACAGCTTATTTCCTTTCCCTTCCCTGCTGACACGATGGACTGACAGGCCTTAAGTACTGAGCAGCTCGCCTTCCAGGGCACACAGCCTGCTCACGCTGCACTGTCCTTTTTGCACACTGTAGATTCAACCTGCTAAGATTCTTGAGGACTTTCACATTTGTGTCATTGAGGAATTTTTTTAATGACTTCATCTGGTTGTTGTGTCAAGAAATGCTGGCACCAGAAAGTGACCTGGAAAGTCCTCTTTCCTTGTGTACTTCTTGGAGAATTGATATTATTTCTTCTATAAATGGTTGGTAGAATTCATCCAGTGAAGCTGTCTGGGCTTGAATTTTCCTTTATGGGAGAATTTCTACTTTGTCAATTAGTATAATAGATGTAAGACTATTTAGGCTATTTCTTCTTGAGTGCGCTTTGGTATTTGTGCCTTTCGAAAAAGCAGTCTTTATCTCAGGAGTGAAAGGTCTACTGCTGTTCACGCCACATACTTCTCATCCTCTCAAGCTGGGAGGGTGAGCCACTGCCCTTCTCTTTCATTAACATTGTTGATTTGTGTCTTTTTTCCCTTGATCTTACTAGGGATATATCGGTTTTATTGATATATTTAAAAGAATCAGCTTTAGATCCATGGATATTTTCTACTGTTATTCTGTTTTCAATTTCATCCACCTCTGTTCTTATCTCTATTATTCCTTCCTTCGGTTTGCCTTCACTTCAACTTGCTCTTATTTTCCTGGTTTCTTAAAGAAGTTTAGATCATTGTTTTGAGATCTCTTCCCCCTAATTTAAATATTTAATGCTATAAATTTCCCTCAAAGAACAATATTAGCTACACCCTGAGCTTTTTACAGGTTTTCCCCATGATGACTTCTCTGTACAGTGAGCTAATTTCAAATAATTTGGATTTTCAGCTATCTTTATTACTAATAACTTAATCTCATTGTGGTGAGAGAAGATTTTACACAATTTAAACACTTTAAAATTTACTCAGAATTGCGTATGGCTCGGAATATGGCCTATATTAGAAACGATCCATGTGATGTATACCTCCACTCCTGGTGATATTCTTAAGTGTTCATCTAATATTACCATAGTCACTTCCGATTTCTTTTTATTTGTGTTCTTATGGTATATATCTTTTACCTTGCTTGTACCTTTAGCTCTGTCTTCCAGTTAGGTAGACTTCTTCCAGACAGCACATATTTGGGTCTTGATACTTCTCTCCCAGTTTTATAGTCTGTTTCATAACTGGGGCACTCAGGCCACTGTAACTGGTGCAATTATTGGTGTGGCTGATAGATTAAGCTGTGCCATCTTGTGAGCTCTTGAGGGTGTATGCTAGTTCCCTGTGGTTTGTTCCTTGATGCTTGATTTTGGACAGACAGTCACAATACGGTCAGAGAGGATTCCTGTCCCACAGAAAGCTTGATTTGGGGCCTATTTAGAAGCATCTTTATTGAGACCCGAGAGATCTGGTGGAGGTGGCAGCACCAGGCTCAGAGACCTCGCTGCACTCAGGAGCGCACGTGTAAGACCACATGCTTGGAGGCGCCTCTTCCAACACCCAGCTCTGGCTGTTCTACACAACTGCTGTCAATACGCGTTTGTAAGTAAGCAAAAGCGGTAAAAACACTATACATCTGGGAGTGCATATTACTCCAACAGGAGAATTAGGAATGAAACCAAAGGCTCAGAAAGGTTATAAAGCATGTCCAGGAAGTACAATGTTTGTTCTAGAGTAGCATAAAGTATTCTCTTAAAGTTATTAATTCTTAGTCAAATATTTCTTAAAAGAAAACAAGAGGTAGTTGATTTTATTCAGCAACATTATCATCTTGGGAAACATTCCAGCGAATCATACTGTCAATGGTTTCCACAGTAGTAAGTATTTATAAAAAGAAACATTCTTAAGCCCTTCTTTCTTTCATCAATTAAGCCTAGATGGGCTGACTCGAGCACCTACCCAGGTCATGTCTTAATCTACCTCACAGGATAGTTAAAGGAAAAGACAGGCAAAGTCACGATTATTGACTGTTCAAAGAATACTACAGCAAAAAATTGAAAATATTCCTATTCACATACACTGATCCAAATGAAAGGTAATAAACCATAAGAATTATTTGCTTCAGGTGCTTATTTGGCTTTTAAATTCATCCAGTAATGTCCAAACACAAGCAAATATCTAGGTTAAATTAATAAAAAGTGACCCTTGGTATGAAGGATGAAAATGTGCCTTTGTGTTAATCCTTACACTGTGATTTATTTGATCTGCAGGTCTAAAGACGCTGAGTTGATGTAAATTGCTTTCTTTTCAACTGCAGCAATCAACTAATGCACATTTGTCTGATGTAGATAACCCCTAACCTGCTAGAAGACTTGAAGAACGCCCTTCAACTTAGAGCATTTTTCCTCCATCGTTCTTAACATGATGACAGGTTTAGGACATGACTAAACAATTCAAACCAACAAATATATAAAGCAACTTATTTTGAGTGAGTTGATGTGCTAGAGAAAACTGGAGGAAGCAGAAGATAGCACAGGAAGGTGTGATAAGATGTAGAATGTTTACTTTGGTTGAAACCTGACTTACCAACTTAACTGAAAAATGTAGAACCATACATTGATCAACTATAAAGTACACACTACTTTTAAGTACACATGGAACATTTAGAAAACCATAGAACACGTGCTAAAAGACAAAATGCATCTAAGCAAGTGTTAATGAAATCACACATAAGAGGTTGTCTGATCAGGAGAATTAGATTAGAAACAATACAAAGATAATCAGAAAAAAATCCATATATTTAGAAACTACACATGGGTCAAAAAGGAAACAAGGAAATCTTTAAAATTTTGTAAGCAAAAAACAGTGCGATATATAAAAACTTGCAGGATGCAGCTAAAGCAGTGTTTAGCAGGAAATCTATAGCTTTAAAGGGCCGTATAGAAAAGAAAAAGACGAACAATCGAAGCTGTCATCCTCTAAGTAGCTGCGAAAAGGTAACAAATTTGATGTTAGGGGTTTAAAAGGTGGAGATAATTTTTGAAAGAGTAAAATCAATAAAGCAGAAGCAGAGAAAAATAAAAACAGTGAAAATTCAAAGGAAAAGTTGCCTTTGTTTTAAAATATTAGTAAAATGGATAAGCCTTTTCCTGGATCCATCCCCATCCAATCCCCTTGGTGAGAGAGAGGGAGGGGAAGGGGGAGAGAGGCAGAGAGTAGGTCACTACCCTTATTCTCAGATGTTACAGACACTGAAAAGAAAATAAGACTATTATAAAGTTTTTGCAAATAAATACTTTAACTGAAATGGGGCAATTCGGTGAACAATCTAAATCACAAGAACTGATTCAAGAAGAAAAAGAAAGCATAAATAAATAGCTCTGACTGAAGAATCTGACTCTGCAATTAGAAAACTTCCCCCAAGGGAACTTCAAGCTCAGAGGAAGGAGAGGCAAATTCATTCAAATAACAGAACCATACAAATGGAAACCAGATGCAGTCTCTCAAAGAACAGAAAAAATGAAACACTTTCCATCATGTTCCTGCTATACTCCTGACATCCACTCCTGGAAAAACGCATTGAAAAAAGAAATACAGGTCAACAGCTTTCATAACTGTGACACAGAAATCCCAACAAAAATTAACAGATCAGCGTCCACACATACAAAGATAATAAATCACAACTAACTGGGCTTCCCTGGCAGCTCGTGGTAAAAGTCTGCCTGCAATGCAGGGGATGCGGGTTCGAGTCCTGGGTCAGTAAGATTACATGAACTAGAAAACGGCAATCCACTCCAGTGTTTTTGCCTGGGAAATCCCACTGTCAGAGGAGCCTAGTGGGTGAGAGTCCATGGGGTCACAAGACAGTCAGGTATGGCTTAGCAATTAAAGAACAACAAAGTTGCTTTGTTATAGAAGTGAAAAAAATAATTTAGTACTTAAATGTAATTCAGTATAGTGACCAAGGAAAAACAAAAGTCAGTGCAGAAGAAAGATCTGATAAATTTATCAATACATACTCACAACAAATGCTCTCAGCAAATCAGAGATAGAAACTTCCTTACTCTGATAAAGGTTATCTACTTTAAGAATCTCAACAGTTTAAACCCAAATGGTGAGATATTGAGTGATTTTTTTCCCTTGAAGTCATAAACAAGACAAAGATGTCTATACTCAACCTTATTCAACACTGCACACAGATGAAATAATTGTGTATATAGACAATTCAAAAGAAAATACAAAAATAGAATAAGTACAACTGGAGATTGTTAAGGAAAATAACAATACCGTTTATGATAGCAATGGAGAAGAGCAGGGCAACCCACTCCAGTATTCTTGCCTGGAGAATCCCCTGGACAGAGGAGCCTGGCAGGCTGCAGTCCATGGTGTTGCAAAGAGTCGGACACAACTGAAGTGATTTAGCATACCATGGTAGCAACTATATAACAATACATTAGAATGCACTTAATAAACAACGTACAAGGCTTTTACATAAAGATTTCATTGGCAGAAATGGAGGAAATGAGGCAAATATCACATTACTTAAGATATTACTGTTGTTGAATTACCCTCTAATGACCTGTGGAATCAATGTAATCCCAATCAAATTTCCAAGAGGCTTTTCAGGAGAGTTTTAATTACTAACAAGTCAATTATAAAATCTGTATGGAAATTCACAGAACCTAGGATAGCCATAACAATAATAATAATAATAATATTAAAAGAACAAACTTCAAGACTCACAGTCTCTCATTCCAAACTTGTAGGGTGATGCTTCAAGAATCATGATAGCATACCATTGGTGCAGGGATACAAGATCAAGCAAACAGAGCAGAGAGTCCAGAAATAAACACACAGACACAGCCTCTACTGATTTTTCACAAAAGCAGTCTAATGGGAAGAAGAAAGTTGGCAGAACCACTGGATAAATGTATATAGAAAAAAGGAGAGAAGTAAAGTTTACATGGGTTAAAGGCCAACACATGAAAGGTGGTATAAATATTCTGCAAAAAAAGAAAAGCATCTTAGAACAGGCAAGATTTTATAAATGGGCAGAAAGCTAAGAATAAACACCAGGCTTATGAAAAGCTGCTCAATGTCATTAATCATTAAAAAATTAAAATCAAAGGATAGTTCTCCATAGCAATAAAATACCTAAAACTAAAAAAGACCAACAATACCAAATACTGACACAAAGAGAGTTCTCGTATCTTGAAGGCACAAGTTTTCAGAAAATGACTGGCAGTATCTACTCAAGCTGAACAGTAATCCACTGGAACAGTAATTTCAGTCCTGCATAAGATCAGTAAGGGCATAATTCAACATAACACGACAAATCAACTGGTTATGATCGGCATTTATAGACTGCTTCATCCAGCAGCAGCAGGATATACACTCTTGCCAAACTCCCACCTAAGAGTCAACAAGACAGATCATGTTCTGAGCCATAAGACATACCTTAACAAATTTAAACTAGAAATCATATGATGTCAGTTCTCAGATCACAAGGGAATTAAACTAGAAATCAGTAACAGAAAGAAAACTGAACATCCCACCCATCATATTTAGAGAATAAATACACTTCTAACTAATACATGGGTCAAAGATCAAACTTCAAGTTTAAACTACTTTGAACTAAATGAGAACAGAATCACAACTTACTAAAACTTGTTGGATGCAGTGAAAGTAGTTCATAGAGGGAAATTTATAACAATGAATGCATATATTAGAAAACAAGACAGATCTAAAACCAATAATCTAAGTTTACACCTTAGGAAACTGAAGAAAAACAGCAAATAAAAAACAAAGTAATGGAAGAATAATCAGAGCATAAATCAATAAAGAAAATGAACAAATCAAAGCTAGTTCTTGGTAAAGATCAATGACGTCGATAGGCCTCAGCCAAGCTAAGAATTAAAGACAGAAGACACAGATCACTCATTTCAGAAATGAGATGTGGGACATCACTACAGACCCATGGATATTAAAATGATAAAAGAATATTACGAACCCTGTGTCCACTATTTGATAACGTAGATGATAATGGACCGATTCTCTGAAAGACACAACCCGCCAAAATTCACATTAGAAGAAGCAGACGATATGAATAGGCCTATATCTAGTAATGAAATTCAATCAATAAATAATTTTCCAAACCAGAAAGCGCCAGGTGCAACCAAATTCACTGGTCAATTCTACCAAGCATTTAAGGGAGAAATTATTCCAAAACTACAATCTGTTTCAGAGAATAAAGGAAGAGGGAATACTTCTAATTCATTCTATGAAACCAGCATTACCCAAATACCAAATACCAAAACCAGACAAAGACATTACAAAAGAAGAAAACTATAGGCCACAGATTGCTACTGTCCATCAACATAGATGTAAAGGTTCACAACAAAGTATTTATTAGTAAATAAAAATAATAGCATATAAAAATATATACCACAACCCAGTGGGATTTAAACCAGGTATTCAAGGCTGGTGTCAACATTTCAAAATTAAAGTAATCCATTAAATCAACGTGCTAAAAGACAAAAATCACGTGGGCACAAGTAATATGGAAAAAGCATGAGAAAATCCAACACAAATTCATGACAAAATCACTCAGAAAAGCAAGAATAGAGAAGAACTTTCTTCAGTTTGATAAAGAATAAAAATATCTACAGCTAATATCATACATAATGATGAGAAACTTGAAACTTTCCCACTAAGATCTGGAATAAGGCATGAATGTCCCCTCTGGCAGTTCCTTTTCAACACTGAACAGGAAGTACTAGATACTGCACCAAGAAAAGAGGAGGAAATACAATGTATACGGATTGGTAGGCAAGACATAGAACTGTCTTTTTCACAGATGATATGATCATCTATGTAGACTATCCACAACAACTGTCTAAAAACATTCTCCTGGAACTAATTACAGCAAGATTGCAGGATACAAGCTTAATACACAAAAGGTAATTGCTTTCAAACTACCAGCAATAAACAAGTGAAATTTAAAATTAAAATCACGATCCATTTACGTTCACATCCCCGCCCCCTCAAATGAAACACTTAGGTATAAATCTGACAATACACGTACAAGATCTACTCCAAAATGTCTGGTAAGCAAAATCAAGAACTACATCAGTGGACGGACAGGAAATGAACCCTGAATAGTCACTGGAAGGCTGACACTGAAGCTCCCACACTCTGGCCCCCTGATGTGAAGGCCAACTCACTGAAAAAGGCCCTGGTGCAGGGAAAGACTGGAGGCGGGAGGAGGAGGGGACGACAGAGGAAGAGATAGATGGCTGGATGGCATCACTGACTCGATGGGCGTGAGTTTGAGCAAACGCTGGGAGATGGTGAAGGACAGGGAGGCCCGGTGTGCTGCAGCCCATGGGGTCGCAAAGAGTCAGATGCGACTGAGCAAGTGAGCCACAATCTTTGTTTATGATGTGTGTCGCTCACTCATGTCCGACTCTTTGCAACCCCACAGACTGTAGCCCGCCAGGCTCCTCTCTCCAGGGGATTCTCCAGGCAGGAAGACTGGAGTGTGTTGCCATGCCCTCCTCCATGTTTACAGACAGGAAGACTCAATATTGTCAAGATGTTAGTCCTCCCAAACTGAACGAGAGAATCAGTGCAACCCCCACTAAAAAAAAAATCCCAACCCAAGCAAGCTATTTTCTGGCTCCTGAAAAACTGATTCTAAAGTTCATATGGTGAAGACAATGGAGGACAGATGAGCCTGGTGTGCTGCATTCGATGGAGTCACAAAGAGTTGGACATGACTTAACAACTGAGCCACGATAAAACTTTATATGGAGAGAAAAGACCCAGGATAGCCAACACAACATAGAAAGAGAATAAAGTTGGATGAGTTACACTATCCAACATGAAGACTTACTAAACCACCATGGTAATCAAGATAATGTGTATTAAAAAGCAGAGATATTACTTGGTCTACAAAGGTCTGTATGGTCAAAGCTATGGTTTTTCTAGTAGATATGTACAGATGTGGGAGTTGGACAATAAAAACGGCTCAACACTGAAGAACTGATGTCTTCGAACTACGGTACTGGAGAAGGTTCTTGAGAGTCCCTTGGACAGCAAGGAGATCAAACCAGTCAATCCTAAACGAAATCAACCCTGAATATTCCCTGGAAGGACTGATGCTGAGGCTGAAGCTCCAATCCTATGGCCACCTAATGTGAAGAGCTGATTCACTGGAAAAGACCCTGATGCTGGGAAAGACTGAAAGCAGGAGAAGAAGGGGACAGCAGAGAACGAGATGGTTTGATGGCATCACCGACTGACTGGACATGAGTTTGAGCAAACTCTGGGAGATGGTGAAGGACAGGGAAGCCTGGCCTGCTACAGTCCATGGGGTTGCAAAGAGTCAGACACAAGTGAATGACTGAACAAGAACAATCAAGACAGTGTGGTACTGGTAGAAAAACAGACAGATGGATTAACACAACAGAACACAGCACCCAGACACAGACCAACATAAGCACACCAATCAAGCTTTAACAAAGGAACAAAGGCAACACAATGGAGAAAAATCTTTTCAACAGATGATATTCAAAAAACACTTGCCCCCCCCCAAAAAAAAATCAATCCAGACACAGAACTTATGCCCTTTTTAAAAATTAACCCTAATTGGATATTAGACCTAAATGTACATTACAAAACTATATAATGGAGAAAGCTTAGATAACCCTGCATATGGTGATGATTTTTTGATTAAACAACCAAAGGTACAATCTGTGAAAGAAATAATTGATAAACTGGACCTGCCTATAATTGAAAACTTTTGCTCTGGGAAAGACAATGTCAAGAAAGTAAGACAATCCACAGACTAATGGAAAACATTTGCAAAACACATTTGACAAAAGATGGATATAACTATATATAACTCTTTTTCTCTGGTGGCTCAGATGGTAAAGAGTCTGCCTACAATGTGGGAGACCCAGGTTCAATCCCTGGGCTGGGAATATCCCCTGGAGAAGAAAATGGCAACCCACTCCAGTATTCTTGCCTGGAAAATCCCATGGATGGAGGAGCCTGGAAGGCCACAATCCATGGTGTCACAAAGAGTTGGATATGACTGAGCGACCTCACCTTCTTCACTTTCACTTTCTTTCCAAAGAAGATATGGAAAAATGGATGGAAAAATAAGCAGATGAAAAGACGTTCCTCATTGTATGTCATCAAGAAAATGCAAATTAAAACAATGAGATANAAGGCCACAATCCATGGTGTCACAAAGAGTTGGATATGACTGAGCGACCTCACCTTCTTCACTTTCACTTTCTTTCCAAAGAAGATATGGAAAAATGGATGGAAAAATAAGCAGATGAAAAGACGTTCCTCATTGTATGTCATCAAGAAAATGCAAATTAAAACAATGAGATACCACTACACACGTATCAGAATGGCCATAATCCTGAACAATGAAAAACCAAATCCTGGTGAGAACATGGAGCGCAGGAACACTCATTCATTACCGCTGGCAATGCAAAATAGTACAGCCACTTTGTGAAACAGTTTGGCAGTTCCTTATAAAACTGAACACACTCTTACCATACAAAGAGCAGTCTCATTCTTCAGTATTTACCTAAAGGAGTTGAAAGTTTATGTCCCCACAAAAACTTAGAGCAGCTTTATTCATAACTGCCAAAACCTGGAAGCAGCCAAGAATATTCAGTAGGAGAATGGCCAAACAAACTGGTACACTTAGACAACACAATAGTATTCAGCACTAAAAAGAAATGAGCTATTATTGTCATGAGAAGACATGGGAGTAAAATTAAGTGCATATTACAAAGTAAAGAATTCAATCTGAAAAGGTTACATATTATATGATTCCAGCTATATATGACTTTCTGGAAAGATAAAACTATCAGTTCAGTCACTCAGTTGTGTCTGACTCTTTGCAACCCCATGGACTGCAGCACATCAGGCTTCCCTGCCCATCACCAAATCCTGGAGGTTGCTCACACACATGCCCATTGAGATGGTAATGCCATCCAAACATCTCATCCTCTGTCGTCCCCTTCTCCTCCTGCTTTCAATCCTTCCCAGCAGCAGGGTCTTTTCAAACGAGTCAGCTCTTTGCATCAGGTGGCCAAAGTGTTAGAGCTTCAGCACTGGTCCTTCCAGTGAATATTCAGAACTGATCTCCTTTAGGGTGGACTGGTTGGCTCTCCTTGCAGTCCAAGGGACTCTCAAGAGTCTTCTCCAACACCACAGTTCAAAAGCTTCAATTCTTCAGCTTTCTTCATGGTCCAATTCTCACACCCATACATGACTACTAGGGGAAAAAACCATAGCTTTGACTAGACAGACCTTTGCCAGCAAAGTANCCTTGCAGTCCAAGGGACTCTCAAGAGTCTTCTCCAACACCACAGTTCAAAAGCTTCAATTCTTCAGCTTTCTTCATGGTCCAATTCTCACACCCATACATGACTACTAGGGGAAAAAACCATAGCTTTGACTAGACAGACCTTTGCCAGCAAAGTAATGTCTCTGCTTTTTAGCATACTGTCTAGCTTTGTCATAGCTTTTCTTCCAAAACAAACCTATGGAGGCAGTAAAAAGATCAGTGGTTTCCAGAGGTTAAGAGACAGGAGTGGATAAATAGCAGGGGTGGGAGTACATGAAGGACTTTTAGGGCAGTCAAACTACTTTGTATAATGGATATAGACCATTAATATCTATCCAAACACACAGTTCACCAAAAGTTAACCACACTATATATCTCATATGCACATGTATGTCACACACATATATAATCATGTACTAGAAAGCCCTACCACAGTATGTGTATAAGCTTTTGAATGTTCACTGCAAAGAAATGTATCTAATCACAATCCTTAGCTCCCTACACACTCACCATTGGGCCATGCTGTATTTTAAAAAGAATGAAATACCCATGAACTCATCACCCAGACAAAAGCTAAAACGCATACCAATCCACATAAGCCCTGTATACGCGAACCCATTTTCTGCGGTCGTCTTCCTCCTGATTACTACTGCGTTCATTACTCACTTGCTCTCTTTTAAAAGCAGCCTTATTCCGTCCATACGACTTGCCAAAACGTGTTTTAGATTTCAGCGGTGTCTCATTTCATTAGCAGAGCTGTACACGATGTCGTCCTGTGGGCTTGCCTTCTGCGGCTGGTGGCTGGCACTCGTCTGTGGTGCTGCATGCCACAGGTCTGGTGCACGAGCCACAGTATAATGCTGTTGCTCACCAGAACAGTCTGCTCAGTGCTTCCGTGCCCTGCTGTCGACAGGCATGTGAATCGCTCCCGCACTTTTCACTATCGTCAGCAGCACAGGAAACAAGAGCAGCGCCAAGCTGCAGGATGGCTCGGATTCTGCGACATCTCTCTCGGGGGCTTATGCCCCAGTGAGCGTTCAGCAACAGCACACCGCGCCGCGTGCTTGCCCAGCCCCTCACATCTGCACCCCTGCGGACGGTACGTGATGACTCTCCACCCCCTCCCGCTAGCTGGCGCTGCGAGACTCCTGGGTTTTGGTCAATGAAAGGTGCGCATCATGTGTGTCACTAATGGGATGCTTTTCTAAGCCACCAGTGCTGTTGAACACCTCTTGATACGGTTACTAGAGATTCATGAACTTTCTAACATTACATTTCTTGCACACCTGAAATAAGCCTATCTTTCCCACATTATGTCAGACTTAATTTGCTCCTGCATTTAGAATATTCTTCATCTATTTTAATGAGTGAAACAGCCTGCAATGGTCACAGTATGTGTATCTGAATTCCAAATCAGAGCTCTGCTGACCTGACAGCAGGAGCAGGATAGCGACTGTGCTTCATCTTCTTTATTTTCTGGAAAAGTTAATGTGAAATTGGGATGTTTCAGAAATAGAAGAAAGCAACGATTAAAATTGAGTCAGGTGGTTTTCTTTGTGGGAAGATCTTAACCACTGTTTTTACTGCTTTTGAAGTTATAGAATTATGCAAGTGAATATGAATTTTTAGAGTTATGTGAATCTTGTTCACGTTTTCAAAACTTTAACTAAAGAGTCCAAAATGCAGTACTTGGAGGCAATCTCAAAAATGACAGAATGACCTCTGTTCATTTCCAAGGCAAACCATTCAATGTCACAGTAATCCAAGTCTATGCCCCAACCAGTAACACCAAAGAAGCTGAAGTTGAACAATTCTATGAAGACCTACAAGACCTTTTAGAACTAACACCTAAAAAAGATGTCCTTTTCATTATAGGGGACTGGAATGCANAGGTCATGAAGATGTTTTTTGTACAGTTCCTCTGTGTATTCTTGCCACCAGTTCTTAGTATCTTCTGCTGCTGTTAGGTCCATACCATTTCTGTCCTTTATCGAGCACATCTTTGCAGACTATATATAGTTCATGGAATTCTCTAGGCCAGAATACTGGAGTGGGTAGCCTTTCCCTTTTACTGACATTTTAATGGCTTTTTACATTTTAATGTCCCCTTTACAGAAATTTTAACGTATCATTATGCGTCTGGTTACAGGACTGATAGCAATTCACAGTATCAGCAGCAGCATCTGAAAATATACCAGGTTTCAGGCCATCCTTGAATAAATGAACGTTTTTATTTGCATTTTTTCCCAACTTGTGAAAAAAGGGCATTTTGTCTTAATTCACATAACACTATGTTTAGAAAATATTTTCAGACATAAGAGTTTAGCAGTTATTTTCAAAGGGCTATATTTAAATGATGTTCTATCCCGACTTCAATATTACAGTAATCAAATTCTATGCCCCAACAAGTAATGCTGAAGAAGCTGAAGTTGAATGGTTCTATGAAGACTTACAAGACCTTCTAGAATTAATACCCCCAGAAGATGTCCTTTTAGTTATAGAGGACTGGAATGCGAAAGTAGGAAGACAAGAAACACCTGGAAGTGAAGTGAAAAGTGAAGTGAAGTTTCTTAGTTGTGCCCGACTCTTTGTGACCCCACGGACTATAGCCTACCAGGCTCCTCTGTCCACGGAATTTTCCAGGCAAGAGTAATGGAGTGGGTTGCCATTTCCTTCTCCAGGGGATCTTCCCAACCCAGGGATCGAACCCAGGTCTCCCGCATTGCAGGCAGACACTTTACCTTCTGAGCCACATGNTTAGTTGTGCCCGACTCTTTGTGACCCCACGGACTATAGCCTACCAGGCTCCTCTGTCCACGGAATTTTCCAGGCAAGAGTAATGGAGTGGGTTGCCATTTCCTTCTCCAGGGGATCTTCCCAACCCAGGGATCGAACCCAGGTCTCCCGCATTGCAGGCAGACACTTTACCTTCTGAGCCACATGGGGAACACCTGGAGTAACAGGCAAATTTGGTCTTACAGAATGAAGCAGGGCAAAGGCTAACAGAGTTCTGCCAAGAGAATGCACTTGTCATAGTAAACACCCTCTTCCAACAACACAAGAGAAGACTCTCCACGTGGACATCACCAGATGGTCAATATCAAAAGCAGACTGATTATATTTTTTGCAGCCAAAGATGGAGAAGCTCTACACAGTCAGCAAAAGCAAGACTGGGAGCTGCTGTAGCTCAGATCATGAACTCCTTATTGCAAAATTCCGACTTAAATTGAAGAAAGTAGGGAAAATCACTAGACCATTCATGTATGACCTAAATCAAATCCCTTATGATTATACAGTGGAAGTGATAAATAGATTCAAGAGATTACATTTGATAGACAGAGTGCCTGAAGAATTATGGATGGAGGTTTGTGACATTGTACAGGAGACAGGGATCAAGGCCATCCCCAAGAAAAAAGAAATGCAAAAAGGCAAAATAGTTGCTCTGAGGAGGCCTTACAAATAGGTGAGAAAAGAAGAGAAGTGAAAGGAAAAGAAGAAAAGGAAAGATACGCCCATTTGACTGCAAAGAGATCCAACCAGTCCATCCTAAAGGAAATCAGTCCTGAATATTGATTGGAAGGACTGATGTTGAAGCTGAAACTCTAATAGTTTGGCCACCCGATGCAAAGAGCTGGATCATTTGAAAAGACCCTGATGCTGGGAAAGATTGAGGGCAGGAGGAGAAGGGGACGACAGAGGGTGGGATGTTTGGACGGCATCACCGACTGAATGGGTATGTCTGAGTGAACTCCGGGAGTTGGTGACGGACAGGGAGGCCGGGCGCGTGCAGTCCATGGGGTCGCAAAGAGTCTGACACAAATGAGTGACTGAACTGAACTGATCCTGACTTCACTTATTTCATTATACCTAAACATTGCTCAGTAACATATCCAGTTCTCTCAGTAGCATGAGACATGGGACCAGTCACTATGGAAGGAGAATATCCTTAACTTGACCCTCAAAGCACCCAGTCACCCCCAGAACAAAGACAATACTCTGAACTTGCTCTCAACTGGTTGGGTGAACAGTCCCTTTCCTGTGACCACTAAAATAGGTACAAATATTCCCTGAATTATCCAAGAAGCAACCTGGTTTTCTAATGTAACAGCATATACGGGTCTGTTTCATTCACTAAGCCTGACACATGCTCAGTACTTAGATGTTTGTTGAAAAAATGCAGGCATCACTGACACTGGAGTTAAAAAAACATCTGGTTTTCAATCGTATCAATGCCAAAATCTCTGGCATTTATTCTTGTCTTGTACTGAGGGTTACATCTTAAAAAACACTCACTTTAATCCTTTGAGCCCCAGTCTCGTCGTCTGTGACACAGTGGCCTCCCTGCCCCAGGGGCCACTATGCCAATCAAATGAGACACGCCATTAGAAACTGCTTTATTAACTCTAAAATAACTGATATGCAATTAACTTCGAGGATGGCCGAGCAGTAAAACTGGGCATAAGTTAAAATTGAATATAACGTAAATAACTAATCACAGGGTATTAAACTATGTTAAATAAATGTGATAACACCTATAAGACAGGCTACTACATATCCAATAAAAATAATATGTAATGATATGAAATAATGCATATGTTGTTATATAAAAAGGCATATTACATTGAATGCAATGTGTTCCATGCTGTATTAAAGCTTGTTTACTGTATGCATGAAAAAGAAACCAGCATGATTGCTAAAACACACACATCAATATCTGTGATGGGATATGAATGACTTTACCCCTTTTGGGGGAGCACAAAACATGTATACCTTTCATAACCTCAAAAAAGTACAAAACCACGTGCACATTTAAGTCATCACTATTATACATGTAAATAACCCCAAATAGTAAAGCTTCTAAGCAGCAGATATCTGTCAGAACTGTCCCTACCCTGAATCTCCCATTCCTTTCTCAATCTGAACCACACGTGGCAGGAGGGATGACATATTCAGTCAACAAACTATCACTGGGCTCTTCAGCACAGTTTATGAGAACAGAGCGCTTCACTCTTATCCCTGTTTTTCAAAAAAAATCCCTGTCTGCTCTTAAATAGGACCATATAAACCTTGGGCCATCTTGTCACAGTGGAGCTACAAATTCCTAAGAAGTGAGGATATTCACTGGTTATAAAGTCATACTGGTTCTAACAGAAAAAAAGTCCAGAAGCAAAATCTATAAACTGGGGACACGGATGGGAAATACAAGCCACAAGCTACTTTCTCTGGCTTCGCTTTATGACCATACTGATACTGATGAGGTTTGAAATTTCAAGGTATTTTCTCCTCCCATTTTCATTAAAAACAAAACAAGCGTAAATCTGTATTTCTGGATAGCAATGCCCTTGTCTAAAATATTTACAAAATAAGGCAACTGCTTCTACAGTGAGTCTTTTTTTTTAAACAATCAGAAGCAACTTGGCCTTTTTTCCTCCCCCCAGGATGAGCATGTTAGTGCAATGTAATAATTCACAAAATGACTTCACTCTCAGATAGCACTTTACCCAGTAATTGGTATTTAGTAGCCCTTGCCAGCTCACCATTAAAAATGGATTATTCTATTGATCACAACACCTTGAGAAAAGCGTCTCAGCTCTGCCTATGAAAGTCTTCCTTCTGTCTTCTTTTTCTGTCAGTTTTAAGTGTCTCATCCATCCAAATGCATTCAACCTCGTGTGCACTAACAAAGTAAAGGTAATTGAGCCTCAAGATGGATCTTAAGCGGCACAATGAGTTCATCTTCTAGGGCTCGGGAGCTGTACGTGCACAAAAATGTTTTGGTTATTTTTCCTAAAAGCAAAGAAGAAAGGCAGATAGAATCTCAGCCTACAAGACAGTTGATTTCAAAGAAAGGGTTAATATCTTTGCTTCCATCCAGCCATGAACTACACCAAAGAGTCCCTCACGGCATGAGATGGGAAGACATTTCACTTGATGTTGCTCAAATCCAACTTTTAAATTGCCCTTCAGAGGAATCTCTAGGCAGACAAGCCGACCTTCTACAGGGAGATCAAAGAGGGAAGGAATCGCAGTGGCCAGGCCCTTTCATGTGGACAGACAACGCCCGTGCCAGCACCTGTTGCTCCTCAGGGGGTGCGATGGTGCGAGAGCCGCATGGTAACTAAGCGCACGGAGGGCCTGGCGCCTGCAGAAGGCGGGCGCAGCCAGCTGGCCAGAGGTGGAGACGCGCTGCGCCACCCAGACGAGGAGCCCAGCTGCAGCCCAGCCGCCCACGCATGCACACACATGTCTGCAGCCAGGGCCCGCTGCTCCGGGATAGGACACGTCTTCTGAGGGCACAGGCAGTTCTGCTACATTACTCAGTGTCTCCCTGAAAAGAACAATCACTTGACATGCTTGTGCCTGAGCTGCCTTTTCCTTCTTGACTACTGGATGATTTCATGCGTGCAAGGAGAGATGGTAGAGACACATCCAGTGAGCCCAGAAACACCCCTCCACGGAGCTTGCCACACTTTCCCTTTCAAGTCCCACTGGCAGGCCTCTCACCGTGAACGCCTGCACTGTGGTTCTGAGCTGTGGGAAAACATCCACTTGGGACTCAGCTCAGACCATGAATGTGCTTTATTTGTGAGCCCCAGCAGAAACGCAGACTGACTTAACTTCTCCCTGAAGACCATCCATGTGAAGGCACAGCCTCTTGGAGAACTGGAAGGCGACACCGCTCAGACAAGCAGCGGCGGTGCCTAAGTTACTGCACTTACGCTGCCTGACCATCCTGTGTCTGGAAATGGAGCTAAAGCCTCATGCTTCATCATGAAAGGACCTGAGAGAAAATTCTAATATTCTAAAGCTCTAAACTAGCCACAGATAGCCTACAACGTGAACATATTCCATCAAAGAGCATAAAACATTGCATTACACACTCACAGTGCCCATAGTGCATCTTGAGTGTATGTGTGCGCGTGTGGTGGGTGGGTGGAGACGGTACTAACTTTACTAGCACAGTGACACCTACCTGTGTCCCCTCAAAACCAATACTCATAAAGGTATTTTCACAGAGAACACACAGCCCTGAGCGTCTGCATACTTGGTATATTAAACAGAAAAGAAAGCAACTGCTCCGTGAGACCCCAAATTATTAAGAGTACTTTCGGGAAATTTGAGCCACTTACAAGGGAAATTCTAGGGAGGTGAAGTGGGGTGGGGACCCCCCTGTCAGGTGGGGCCTAGGACACGTGGCCATATCAGCAGGCAGCCGAACAGTCCAGACTGCGCCCGCGCCCCCCCCCCCCTCCCCCGGCTCCCCACGGCTCCTCTGGGAGCTGCTGCGGGTCGCAGGCTTCCAAGGATGGCAAGGGAGCCCTGCAGAGCAGTGGTGGGGCTTGGATTTAGGCCTTCTAAATGGCTGCACAGGCCTCCTGTGAGGAAANGCCCGCGCCCCCCCCCCCCTCCCCCGGCTCCCCACGGCTCCTCTGGGAGCTGCTGCGGGTCGCAGGCTTCCAAGGATGGCAAGGGAGCCCTGCAGAGCAGTGGTGGGGCTTGGATTTAGGCCTTCTAAATGGCTGCACAGGCCTCCTGTGAGGAAAGACTAGATTCTGTCTCTTGGAGATGACAAATTCCTCTATCTTCCTTTCAAACCGGAAGAGAAGGAAGATGTGGGAAGCCAGTTAAATTTTACTTCAAATCAAGTTTCTTCAACAATTTTAACACTCCAGCAAGTTTCATCCTTATTCCAGTTGGGATTCCTAACAGGTGGAGCTGTTCTCCACTCAGAACCTACACTTCAAAATGGACTCAAGCACAAGCCTGGTGCCCTCCTGGCTCAGAGCACAAACAGGGACGTCACGAGCTGCTTTCCATACCAAGTGCACCGCTTTGGCTCTATGATGCTCTGGGAAATGACCTGACACAGGGCTGGAGCCTGGCTCCAGGAGAGCCCGCTGCCCCAGGACAGCGGGCTGGGCACAGAGCCTTGCAACAGCAGGCCAGGCAACAGGTGCAGAAGGGAAGCCCAGGGCCAGCATGCTGGGGACGCACCAGGAACAGCGTCCACAACTGCCCTGACGATCAGTTACACGTGAAACGCACGTTAAGGGAAAACGTCTGATCGCTGGAAATTATGCTCAATTTTATTTCTGTGTTCCAGAACCTATGAGGTAAATTCATAAAGTTTTTGAGAAAAATTTAAATTCATTTCTCAGAAGCAAATTCCATAAAGTTATGGTTTTGATGAACAGACCAGTAGGAAAAATGAATAGTAAAGTCCTATTTCTACAAAAGTATCTTATATAGAAAATGCCCCAAAGTATCTGAAACTGCTTCACAAATGTATTCTGCCTAAATACCAAACTCCTCATTAACAGAATCAAAATATTTTTATTACCAGCCAGAATTAAAACAAAAAAATCAGATGCCTTCAAAGTAGTCATTCTAATGCCATCTCTACTTAATGACTGAACAACAAAGACTCATCCTGAACAAAATGAGAAAGTGGACGCAAACACGATAAAGCAGAAATACAATTTACTCTTCATTCCTTTTCACAACATAACTCTTGGCCCACAACACATCCATACTATAGAATTCTTTCTCTACTTTCCTTCTTGCTTTGGGAATAAAATAAACCACTTAGATGACAGTCAAATTTCTAAAATATATAACCGTGGTAACTCCCAGCTGAAATGTAGCAGGTATTTATACGAGAGCAAGATATGAAGCACTATAAACAAGAGGCCTCCTCCGATGAGATCCCCTGGCTGTAGAAGGGGCCTCTGGCGGGGACCCAGGAGCACAGGATTCTTCCCTGTGCCGTGAGGTCCAGGGCCAAGCGTCAGATAAAGACATTAAAAAAGAGAAACGTCCACAGCCCCGCATCAGGAACACAGAGTCACTGCATCATGGGATGGGGTGAAGACTGAATTCTCCACTGTGGAAGCTGCTTTATTTGATTTGCGGAAATGGGCAGGGACGAGAAAGGGATATTCCATTTTCTTCAGGTTTGTTTTCATTAGATTGGTTACAGAAATTCTAGTCTGTCCCTGGGGAATCCCAGCTTAGTTTAGCCTGTCACCATCTCCAATTAACGAAGTCACCATCCCCAGTTAACGAAGTCACATATGTTAGACGGATCCACATGTTAAAAATAGTGACTGGTTATTTTTCACCCCCCTAGCACACCCCCAACACATGCCCTTCCTGGGCACATCCAGTACTCCTCTGATTTCTCAAGCTGAGTGTCTAATTACACTGAAATTGAGGGATAAAAGCATGGGACGCACAGGTCCGACAGGGCACTGGTCTTCCCCAAGCGTTCCAGATAGACCCCAGAGCCACTGCTCCTCCTCTGAATTCCTGAGCCTGAAGCCTGCTGAGCCTGGTCACCTGTGGAGCACCATTCAGTGCTAGGGACTCTGGGGGTGTCCCCTTAGACACAGACAGCATCAACCGCATCCTCTCCCAAGGCCTCTGCTGCTCCCTGAACCTAACGGCACATCTCAGCCCATAGAAGCTACTGTCTAGCCAAACAGAAAGCACTCTCTATAATTTGCTTTACACAAGTCCTAAAATCAAGGTTGCAAAACAATTTTGGCTTTGATGGGTTAGTAGCTATGAAAATGCTAACTGGAAGCATCTTGCAACTTGTAAGCAATTGCACTCATCTCACACACTAGTGAAGTAATGTTCAAAATTCTCCAAGCCAGGCTTCAACAATAAGTGAACCATGAACTTCCAGATGTTCAAGTTGGTTTTAGAAGAGGCAGAGGAACCAGAGATCAAATTGCCAACATCCTCTGGATCATCGAAAAAGCAAGATTATTATAGAAAAACATCCATTTCTGCTTTATTAACTATGCCAAAGCCCTTGTGTGGTCACCAGAAAGTGTGGAAAATTCTTCAAGAGATGGGAATACCAGACCACCTGACCTGCCTCTTGAGAAATCTGTATGCAGGTCGGGAAGCAAGTTAGAACTGGACATGGAACAACAGACTGGTTCCAAGTCGGGAAAGGAGTATGTCAAGGCTGTATATGGTCACCCTGCTTATTTNTGCTTATTTAACTTTTATGCAGAGTACATCGTGAGAAACGCTGGGCTGGAGGAAGCACAAGCTGGATCAAGATTGCCGGGAAAAATATCAATAACCTCAGATATGCAGATAACACCACCCTTATGGCAGAAAGTGAAGAGGAACTAAAAAGCCTCTTGATGAAAGTGAAAGAGGAGAGTGAAAACTGGCTTAAATTAAAGCTCAACATTCAGAAAACGAAGATCATGGCATCTGGTCCCATCACTTCATGGCAAATAGATGGGGAAACAGTGGCTGAGTTTATTTTTCTGGGCTCCAAAATCACTGCAGATGGTGCTGCAGCCATAAAATTAAAAGACACTTGCTCCTTGGAAGGAAAATTATGACCAACCTAGACAGCATATTAAAAAGCAGAGACATTACTTTGCCAACAAAGGTCCATCTAGTCAAGGCTATGGTTTTTCCAGTAGTCATGTATGGATGTGAGAGTTGGACTATAAAGAAAGCTGAGCGCTGAAGAATTGATGCTTTTGAACTGTGGTGTTGGATAAGATTCTTGAGAGTCCCTTGGACTGCAAGGAGATCCAACCAGTCCATCCTAAAGGATATCAGTCCTGGGTGTTCATTGGAAGGACTGATGTTGGAAGCTGAAACTCCAATACTTTGGCTGCCTGATGCAAAGAGCTGACTCATTTGAAAAGACCCTGATGTTGGGAAAGACTGAGGGCAGGAGGAGAAGGGGACGACAGAGGATCAGATGGTTGGATGGCATCACTGACTCGATGGACATGGGTTTGGGTGGATTCCAGGAATTGGTGATGGACAAAGCGGCCTCACATGCTACGGGTCATGAGGCTGCAAACAGTCAGACACGACTGAGTGACGCACTGAACTGGACTTTCTTTTGTATTGAATCCTGAGCTAGTGACTGAAGACAGTGGAAAACCATATTATGTTATAGAAAAGTTTTACAAATAAGCAGAGAAAGATATCTAGAATTTACTTTGAGGAGCTGAACTAAAATAAGTTGTATATGTTTAACTTGTGGTTTTTTTTAAAAGCTAGATAGTAGTAGAGACAAATCCACAAATAAGAATACACAGATGTATTTATACACGCACACATAAATTTCTTAGCTCTTTTGGCTAAGAATGTCTTAATGAGTTCTCAAATGGGGTCACGCTGTCCACGAGGAGCAAAGCTGGCTTCTTTGTGGAAGAAGGACAGGTTTTAGCGATTCCGATGGTTTACGGCCGAACAACAAGCCCCCAGCATATAAACAAACATGCAGCTCGGTCTGTGGCAAGAGCACTGCACGCGGGGAGGCAGTGTGCTTGGGTGGAAATGTCTGAAGGCCTCTCAGGGCTGACAGTGAAAGAACCTGTCTGGCAGAAATGGCACCCGAGCACACCCAGCATACAGACGCTGCCAGTTCTGGTGGCTGAATGCAATTTCCACTGAGAAAGCCAGGGTTCCCCAGAGAAAAAGCTGATTTCCTAACAGAGATAGGGAAAACATGACATAAAGCTGTATTATCTTAAGGCACCCGAAGTGAAGGACGTGCTCCAGGAGTGAAGGGACATCCAAGCATAACATGAGCACCCTCCTGAATCAGTGCTCCCACCGGCTGATCTCAGACAACTTAACAACAAATTAAAACCCAGTAAATAAAAGGTCCACTGAGTCCACACTGACGTGAATCTACTGACAACGCGGGAGAAAGGCAAGCCATCCCTCACAGGAGAGAAAGGGAACTCAGCCACAGGTGCATGGCGAGCCAGTGAGTGAGAGGTTCACGTGGGGAGGCCACGGGATTCCAACAGTCTCCCTAACTACACAGGGAGTCACTATCACTTTGCAGGGGGCCCCAGCCTCACCAAAAGAGCCAACTTCACATCATCAACTTCAGGATAAAGTGTCAGGTGTACTGGGGACAATGCATCGCCTCCAGGGTCTTCCTGCTCAAAACTCACATCTGACCATGATTTTGTAACTGAAACTCCAACTGAGGAAGACCTGACACTGTAACTGGCTTATCATCTTCAAAATTTTCAAGGTCATGAAGAAAACTGGGAAACAGTGTCAGCTTAAAGGTGCTCTGCGCTGATGGAGTGTGTCCCGCTCTGGGGAGGATGGGTGATGAGGTGGGCGTGGGCTGTGGCGGAGACGCTGCTGTGCCTATGGTAGCGTCCAGATGCTGACCACTGCCTGCTGGTTGTGTAGGAGAACACTGTTCTTAGTGACGACACACTGGAGCACTGGAAAAGGCCAGAGCAGATTGTGAGAAAGTTGGGAAACTCAGCAACAAAGATCTACATGAAAAACTCCTTTCCTACACTTTTGTTCTTCCCTGCAGAATGGGCCCAAAGAAGAGATCAAAACCAGAAATGTCCAAGAATAGGAGCAGGGGCTTACTAAACTGACTGCCAACTGGCCTTTGCAGAGCACAGACTCGGCCGGGTGCCCAGGTGAACCCTCGACTTTAGAACACAGTGCCCCAGCTTGTTTGGCAAATTTCCCCCTGGGCCTACCTGAAATATATCTTCCTAGGGGGCCTTCTCCAGCTCCTTCTCAGACAAGGCTATGTATCCATAGCACCCTAACTCTCCCTGGCTCAAGTCAATACAGATTTAACTATTTAATAGTGTGATTCCTCCAACAGGGCTGATAGCCTTGTGCAAAGATGAAGGCATCTCTCTGTTCCGCTGCTGTGCAGGCGAACCCACCCCCAGGTGCGGACTTGCCAACACACAGACTACTGAAATGAAGACTCAGCAGAATGTGAGACAGAAATCTAATAAAAACAGCAACAGAAAAATCTCTTTAAAAAAGTCTTCAGGGATACCGAGTAAGTTCTATTAACGTGACTCTAAATTCTTTTCCCCGTTGGGGCTCTCTGAAAACAGAGAGCCCTGTGTGACTCCATCTCTGGTACACACTGGGCATTCTGAAAAATTCCAGCAATGCTTCAGATGAGGAATCACTGACACAGCTGTGCACTGGGCCTCCAAGGGTGCCCCTCATACCCAGGAAGGTGTGAGGCTACCGGGAGGATGGAAAGGGTAGCTGGAAGATGACCCTTTTGGACAGTGAACCCGCCAGGGTGGGTGGTGAAAGAGAGTGCACCTTGGGGGCCTGCAGCTACAGGGAGAAAGCTGGCAGAGCTCCAGGCTAGAGGAGCCGAGCGGCCAGGGCCAGGGGCACAGACGCCAGCTCTGCACGCAAGGAAGACGGACTCTATAGGAAGCATCTATGTTTCCAGGAATCCCTCCTCGTTCAGAGAGAAGAGGCACGGACGGGCTTGCAGCAGACAATGACAAAGGGAAGTCAAGGACCTTCCCCACCCAAGCTGACTCGGGGGGGCAGGAGCTGTCTCCTGAGACACCCTTGCTGGTATACTGTGGCCTTTGTCCTAAGGAAGCCCCCTTCCCTTCCAGCCCAGGCACAGCCTCTGTGCCCATCTCCCTTCTCGTCCCCGCTCCTCCATCCCACCTGGCTTGTCCTCCTGGGCACCTGAGAGCCCCTGCACAGCAGCAGCTGCCCCCCGGGGCATGGCTGCCTCGCCAGCCCCGCGTGTCTGTCCTTGTGGTGGGGTCCAGTCCACGCTCCCAGCTTCCACTTTTCACGCAGGACACCTCCGCTCCCTGACCCTATCACGAGCTAACTGTGGAAGCAGCCTTCACCCGCCTGAAAACCAATGATTCTGGAGTGGCCGCCAGCAGGAGCCCGCCTCCCTCCTCCCCAGGCTGGAGTGAACCCTGGAGCCCGCACGCCCACCTCCCGTCACCAGCATCTGTGTGTGGCCCCACTCCCTCCCGCCCGCAGCACTGCAGGGCTGAGGCCTCCGCACACTGCAGACGCCACGCGCTGAGGCCCAGGCCACCTTCCGCCCCAGAGTGGATGTGACACTGCCACGTGGGCCTGGGAGACGCAGACCCGTCCCCCCCCAGCTTCAGGGGACCTGCTGGCCCAGAAAACAGCACCAGCCCATGTCCAACACACAACAAGGCTGCGTGTGCAGGACACAGGTAGCGCTCACACTGGGGACTAGGGAAAGTGTCCTGGACACTAAGACGTGTTCCTGAAGACAGGCAGGAATGGGGTGGGCTGAAGTCAAAGAATATCTTCTCTGTTACAGAAGCATGCAGTGCAGTCACCAACAACGGAGATTTCTGCCCTCCAACATCTGCTGGATCATGGAAAAAGCAAGAGAACGCCAGAAAAACATCTATTTCTGCTTTATTGACTATGTCAAAGCCTTTGACTGTGTGGATCACAAGAAACTGGAAAATTCTGAAAGAGGTGGGAATACCAGACCACCTGACCTGCCTCTTGAGAAACCTGTATGCAAGTCAGGAAGCAACAGTTAGAACTGGACATGGAACAATAGAAAAGGAGTACGTCAAGGCTGTATATTGTCACCCTGCATATTTAACTTATATGCAAAGTATATCATGAGAAATGCTGGGCTGGAAGTAGCACAAGCTGGAATCAAGATTGCCGGGAGAAATATCAATAACCTCAGATATGCAGATGATACCACCCTTATGGCAGAAAGTGAAGAGGAACTAAAGAGCCTCTTGATGAAAGTGAAAGAGGAGAATGAAAAAGTTGGCTTAAAGCTCAACATTCAGAAAACAAAGATCATGGCATCTGGTCCCATCACTTCATGGGAAATAGACGGGGAAACAGTGGAAACAGTGTCAGACTTTATTTTTCTGGGCTCCAAAATCACTGCAGATGGTGACTGCAGCCATGAAATTAAAAGACACTTACTCCTTGGAAGAAAAGTTATGACCAACCTAGATACCATATTCAAAAGCAGAGACATTACTTTGCCAACAAAGGTCTGTCTAATCAAGGCTATGATTTTTCCTTCCAGTGGTCATGTACGGATGTGAGAGTTGAACTGTGAAGAAAGCTGAGCACTGAAGAATCGATGCTTTTGAACTGTGGTGTTGGAGAAGATTCTTGAGAGTCCCTTGGACTGCAAGGAGATCCAACCAGTCCATTTTGAAGGAGGTCAGTCTTAAGTGTTCTTTGGCAGGAATAATGCTAAAGCTGAAACTCCAGTACTTTGGCCACCTCATGCACAGAGCTGACTCACTGGAAAAGCCTCTGATGCTGGGAGTGAGTGGTGGCAGGAGAAGGGGATGACAGAGGATGAGATGGCTGGATGGTATCACCGACTTGATGGACGTGAGTTTGAGTAAACTCTGGGAGTTGGTGATGGACAGGGAGGCCTGGCGTGCTGCGGTTCATGGGTTCGCAAAGAGTCGGACACGACTGAGAAACTGAATTTAGCTGAACTGAGCCATCAGATGACTCAGGACATACATAAAAGCAGTTTTAGAAGCTCAGACTTCTGAGTAAAACCTCCATCCCCATCCTCCCCCTGGAATACAGTACGGAGAGGAAGAATAGAGCCCCAAGCCTACACAGGACAAGCAGCACTGAAATCTCAGTGCCACAGGGGAGGCACTGCCCAGGCGGGGCTGACGGAGGCAGTAAGAGCTCCTGCGACCTTCCTCCCAGAGGACGAGCTTTCTCTTACAACCCAGATGAACAAATCTACTAAATTCCAGGAAGCAGAAACAAGCAGAGAGTGACTTTCTCTTAAAATCACACCTGCCCATTGACTCTATGCAATGAAAGAAAATGCTGCTTATGTCAAAGGCAAGATATACATAACCTTTCCCCTCCATTTCTTCATTCCACACGCACACAAAAATCCTGCAAATCTCTACTCAACTGAGAGCAAAAACATGCACTTCTTAAGTAAGGCTTAAAACAGGGAGAAGGAAAAGCACAATGGAAGCCGGAATGTAAACCGTGTGGGGAGCAAGAGGAAACACTCCGGAGAGGCCATGGATGGCCTCCCCAGCCCACATTTAGGAAACGTGAGCCTCCAGCACCAGGCCTGGAATGAACAACACGCTGAAGTCTGGTGTCAATTTAAATGCATTGAACACCAGAAAAATGCCCCCAACCAGGGCTTCAAACTTGTACAGCACATTTCCACTCAGCCCAACTAGATTGCCTGTCACATCTGACACGGCTCGTCAAAAGTTATCCTTCACTGCTCATGGGCAACATCGAGGTCAAGAGACCAAGTGCAATGGGCCAACCCATCCCCATTTTTTCCCTTCAGAGCAGCAGATATTGAACTCTAAAATGACAAGACAGAGCAGCTTGAAACGGCTGCCAAAGAAACAGAAGCTGTCCAAGGCCGCTGATCTGAAGGAGAAAAAGCAGTGTGTGTGTGCGTGTGTCAGGGTGAGGATCCTCTGACAGTCTCGCACAAAGAAGCCACAGCCAGCACCAGGAGCGCAGGGGCTCTGCTCCCGGCTGCAAGACAAGCTCGCTGGCCCAGGGGGCGGCGGGGAGGACCAGCCCGCACGGCGCTGGCCTGGCCCACGCGGGCGGGGTGGCCCCCGCTTCCTCTTACAAGGGCCCATCTCACCCCCGCCCCCCACTGCTCAGCCTGGAAAAGGAAGGGAGTCCTGACACAGGCTACAGTGTGGACGCATGGAGGACATTACCGAGAGAAAGGAGCCGGTCACAGAAGCAGGGCTCCTGCGTGGCACCGAGGGTCAGAGGGCGGCACGGAAGCAGCGTGGGGCGCACGGGCTGGGGGCGGGGCTGGGGGCAGAGTGTTTCGGGTGAGGGAGGAGGACGTTGCGGAGCCAGTGGTGGTGCTGGCTGCACGACAACGCGAATGTGCCTGGACGCACACTGTGCGCAGTACACTGAGCTCACGCTTGAAAAAGGCAAAGGTGGAAAATATTAAGTTACTTGTATTTTACCACAGTAAAGAAAAAAGAAAAGCCCTTTTACCCTATGGGTAAAAGGTATACCCATAGTAAACCCACCTGTTTACTATGAATTACAAGCAAAGTTGGACAGCGACCACTTCTTTCAGGTACGTGCTCCCTCGTGCACAAAGAACTGGGTTCTGATGGAAGTGAAATGGGAGCTCTGGTGAGGCTCTTTTAGACCTCTTTATATTAAAAGAAACACTGGTATTATAAAATTTCAAAGTAGAACATGACATATAATGACATGGCATGCTTGGGGGTTAGCCCAGCCAAAGCCCCAGAGCCGGGGAGGGGCAGCAGTGTTCCCCAGAGAAACGGGGAACCTCAGAGGGCACACACCTGGCCCAGCATCCGGGCACGCAAGGAAAGGGGTCCACCCTTGCGGGCAGGGCCCAACTGAGTACAAACCCGGCCAAGCACCCAGGCTGCGTGGACGACGCTGGACCCATCAGGCAAAATGGGCACCAAGGCCGCCGCTTCTGGCTTTGCCTTTAACTGCTGGGAGCAAAGCGCACTTGTCACCTGACCCCTGCGCAATGGCTTCCTCTCACTTTCATTCCGCATCCCAGTCGTCAGGGACTGCTCTTTCCCTGTTGGGCCCAAGACACTGAAGCAGGCTCTGTGTTTACATGAACCCTCCAAAACAGACCCTGAAGGCCCTGGCTGATTCCAGACACCCTCAGTCATGTTGTCCCCAAATAGCCTGTAGCATGGTTTCCCTATCCCAGTGCAAACAGGGATTAAAAAATAAAATAATGATGTTTTAGACAGACTGGCTCCGCAGGAGGGCTGCAGCTATGTGTCTGAACTCAGTTATAACAGGGTGTGTAACCATTTTAAAGCATGGCCCAAACAATGTTAAAGGCTGTTACCAAGGCTCCCACTTGCATCTGGAGAGGACAGAGGGTAAGCACTGCTCCAGAGGCAGGGGGCTGGCAAGGAGGAAAAGGGCCCAGAGATACTCAGAGCTGGCATGAGGGTCCTGGGCAGCCTGATGCCAAAATGAAAGACTCCCTTAACCAAACAACTAATAAAATTATTTCACAACAGTGGGATACTTAAGTATTCTGCTTCGCGTTATCATTAAAGGTTAAAAGTCAGTAGGCTCTGTGACCAGCCCAGTTTCCCTGCAAAGTGCTTCCACTGGGGCCACCGCCCAGCAGGGTCGTGGGGAAAGAAGCTTGCCTGCCCTATGACCCTGCGCATGACAACGCATGTATGCAGTACGCACTGGTGCTGGTAGGGGGCCGATGACACAGAGGTCCATGTGTCAGCACTGAAACTGCGGCGCCTGCGAGACTCCTCTTCAGGGCCCACGCAACGCCTGCAAACTCCAGCAGGTTCTGAGCTGTGCCACGTGCTGCTGCCCTGGACGGGAAGCACATCCTTCACAGCTCTGGCCCTCCCAGAGGGCGGTCACGGCCAATGCCAGGCAGCTGCAGGGAGACCCAGGCCCGAGCCCCAGCCTCAGCCTCAGCCTGGGATGACGTGGAAGGCCACTGCAGCCCCAGAGCACCCGAGGGCAGGCTGTCATCTGACCTGCAAGCAGGTGACTCTGCAGGCCCTGGCTTCCCCCAGCCTGGTCGTGCCTCTCCCTCTTCCTAGAGGGTGTACATATATCAGAGGAGTCCTGTTCAATAAACTGGGCTTCCCTGGTGGCTCAGTTGATAAAGAATACACCTGCAATGCAGGAGATCCCGGATCAATTCCTGGGTCAGGAAGATCCCCTGGAGAAGGGATAGGCTACCCATGCCAGTATTCTTGGGCTTCCCTTGTGGCTCAGCTGGTAAAGAATCCGCCTGCAATGCAGGAGACCTAGGTTTGATCCCTGGGTTGGAAAGATCCCCTGGAGAATGGACAGGCTACCCACTCCAGGATTCTGGCCTGGAGAATTCCATGAACTGTGTAGTCCATGGGGTCACAAGAGTTGGACATGACTAAGCGACTCTCGCTTCACCCAATAAATCATGTGCACACAGCTTCCATCTGAGTTTGTTTCCAGGGGCCTCCGAAATAAGCCCCTTCACATCTGTGATTCAATGCATTTACTCATTCTCTGCACTATAAAGACTGCAAACTAAAGACCAACTCAGGATGAAATACCAAAGCCTAAGAATCAGAGGCACAGTGAACTACTGCCCATCAAATCATCCTGTTATCTGGGACCTTCACATTTCATTTCTTCAACAGGGACTCTGTACTCTACCGTGTGCCAGATACTATTCCAGGCCCAAGAGATACGTCAGTGAGTCAAGTGGGCAGAGGGTCTGTCTTTGCAGAGCTTGCATTTCAATGGGAGAGACAGGAAAACAAGTAAATACTGAATTACATGCGAGACTGGGGCCCTGCAGACTTTATCCCAGGGAAGGCTGGTTCCAGGATGGCCCATAGACACCAATATCTGCAGGTGCTTGAGCCCTCTATGTCTGGGTAGCACAGCTGGCCTCTGGACCCTCAGGTTTCTTGGCTGCTTGAACCTGTAGGGCTGACCCCTGAGTGTGGAGGGCTGCAGGTTGACCGTATTACATATTTTAGGCTTACAGGCAGTTCTGTCTTTATTCCAACTGCTCAACTCTGGAGTCTTAGCGAAAAGCAGTCATACAGCAACATGGTTCATGGCTGTGTTCCAATAAAACTGGATTTATATAAATAAGCAGCCAGCCTTCAGTCTCAGTTGGAAAATTCATATTCTAGATTTTTTTTTTTTTTTAAAGAGCATGAAACAGAGATCAGAAGTGCTATGGCGGGGACAGGGGTCATTACTGCACAAGGCAGAGAACTCAAGGAAATGACAGGCAGCTACATAAGTGGATGCAACGGTCAAGTGTCCCAGGTGGCGGGGGAACCAGCATATGCAAAGGCCCTGGGGCAGACCATGCTGGCATGCAAGGGACACCACTGAAGCACAGTGGGGTGGAGGAAGCTGAGGACGAGTTCAGAGAAGAAGGACAGGGGTGGATTAGAAGATCACACAGGCCTTGCAAGGTGTTCTAGGGCCTCTGGCTTTAATACAGTAATGATATATACAAAGACTGAGGTGAGATTCTTGTAAGCTCATAGGGTCTTGGGCTTCCCCGATGGCTCAGATGGTAACGAATCTGCGTGCAATGGGGGAGACGCCAATTTGACCCCTGTGTCAAAAGATCCCCTGCAGAAGGAAATGGCGACCCACTCCAGTATTCCTGCCTGGAGAGTCTCATGGACAGAGGCACCTGACAGGCTACAGTCCAAAGGACTGCAAAATGTCTGACAACTGAGCAACTAAGCACACAGGGTCTTGAAATACCAATATATTCTAACATTAAAAATATTCTGATACATTCTAAGCCTCTGAAAAATTCTAATTCACACACACACCTTAGGATAATGCTAACTGGATATTTAAACACATGAGTGCATATTCCAAAATAATCCGAACAATAGTGCACTGAATCTGGAAACACATCCAAATCTAAGGCACTCAGCGTCTGCCAGCAGCTTTCTATTCGCTCCTTTCCTTTTCAACACAGAAGTCACTTTCCATCCTTCCTCTTGGCTGCCAAGCTTCTGGGCCTGCTGCTAAAGGCCACACACTCACACTTGGCCTGCGCCACCAGCCTCCAGCCACGCACTTCTGCAGCACCTTCCATGAGGGAAGCGCCGACCGAGGCCTCCTCTCTCGAGCTCCGTCACATTCAGCATGTCACTCAGTGAGCACACTTAGACATCAGCCTCCTCAGACCACAAGCTCTGGGCAGGAGGGAGCAGGCTGGCTGGCCTGGCCCTTGCTGGTGGCATTAAAATATCAGCGTAAAGGAGAGAATCCCACATATGCCGGTACTCCCCTCACCATCTTCCGGCACGAGGCTCTGAAAGGACATGGGGCAGGCCCCCAGAACAGCCAGACCTGCACTGCCCCCAATCGTCCTTCAGCCTGGCAGTAACACGCCCCATCTGGTCACCCACACAGATCTCAGCCCCCCAGTCTGCATGGTGAAGCTCTACGACACCAGAAGACTTTGCTGAGGCCAGAAATAGAGTTATGGATAATCTCCCCCTCTGAGTGAAACCCCTTATTTGCCTCTCAAAATCACTTTCCATTTTTAAGTCTCACATACAAAGCCCTGCCCTGCAAGAAACTCACTCAGCGCCACTCACCCTGGACCTGCTAAGGAGAGACCTCAGGGGCTCCGAGCACGGCGAACGCCACGGCTTCTTGCTGCCACTGGCTGATGGCTCAGGAGCCGGGCCCCCGAAGGGACACTGAACTAGTTACACAGGCTCTATTCCCCTCACCTCAGCTGCTATGTCTCATTCTAAACAAACAGGGAAGGAAAAAATGACCAGAACCCACGTCTAGCATGTGAGGTGAAGGGAAAGGAAACAGAATAAAACGCCAGCACAGGGACACAGTTGGGCCTTATCCCCCACTTTTAAGAAGTTTCTGTGTTCTCACACTGAACCCTTTCCAGCTAAAACGAAATTACTGAAAACAGCCGAGATTATGATTGTACTCATAAACGTTTTTCATGGAATAACATAAAAGAAATAGGCAAGAAGGTGAGAGGATAGACTATTAAGCAGAAAAACTAAATTGAAGAGCATATAATTATATGCAAAGAGATTATGCCTTATTTTAATATAAATAAAACTTTTAAGCATAAGATAAAAAGCCATGCCTCAATACACCAGCTTTCCAATAGAATACATTCAATTCAAATGATTCTCATAATTTCAAAACAATGTTATTTGCTTTATTTCAGAAGTCTTACTATTTATACATTTTACGATGGCGGAGAGCAAAAAGGTTGAGTACATCTCCCAGGGAGAAATCGGCTCATGGTACAGCCATGGCGGGAACCCGGAATTCTACCCTCTCCCTCCCGTTACCGGCTGGCTCTGTGACTAACTTCAGCAGACCCCTCTGTGCAGAGACCATTTCCACACTCTGCTCCGGGCTAAACATTCTTCTGTGTATATACTAGTAAATTCAACAGCCTCTTTAACATCTGAGAACGAATTACTGACAAGTCATTTTTTGCTCCATATTGCAAGTCGACGTGGCAACCCTGTTTTTTTTCTATTATAAACATGTGCTGTACCTCGGCTCCCAGTCGTTTTGGATGCTGATACAAGATTCATAATGGCTGTCAGAATCTGCAATTTTCCCTTTTGTTTTATGAGGTCAGGCAATATTACATGCACTGATATATTCCATTTTCCCAGCTGAAAACCTTCTCATTTGAGCCCGACAGGTTGAGGGAGTCATGATTTTGCAACCTCGCATGTGAAACATGGGACGAGGGGGCAGGTGGCTAACCCTGCGCTCTCCTCTTGCTCTTGTCCACTGGCAACAGTAAATTAAACTGTCAAAAATGGAATTGTCCTGTCATCAACAAAGCTACAGCTTCACAAGTATTGCAACATCAGATATATTTCTAATTCTGCATTTCCCTGCACCTGTAATTCCATCAGAAATTCGCACTGGACCATGGTGAGGAGCTGTCCGAGGGACACTGGCATTGCGAATTCCTTTAGAGGTTTGACATGGCATTTCAAAGACAGAAATTAATGAACAATTCTGGCAATTTGTAATATATATAAAAAGGGTGTTCAGTGTGAGGTCCTGACCTTCAGCAGGACCCTTTAAAAGGGTGGGAATGCTAACGTGGAGATGACATGGTGCAGAGCAGATGAACAGAAATTATACACAAGTTTCTCTGCAAACAGAACAGAGCAAAACACAATCCAGCAACAGCCAATCCACCTGGAAATTACTTAACGGTCACAGCATCCCACGTCATGGATTGCTAGCAAAATGTTCTAACATGTCTTCGTAGGTGATTTAACACAGACTGGAACTTCAGTCTTCAGCTGCATGTTACTGGACAATCCACTTTAATCTCAGGCATTGCCCAAGCCACTCTCGTTTCTCCTCCGGTCCCGCCTCGCCCTCAGCAGGCACTCGGGGCTCCAGGGCCCCTTCAAGCTGCCTCACTCTTACTATTTCTGTCCACAGGTCTGTCTGGATAGCACTGCCAGCAAGCTCCTCCCTTATAAGTTGAACAGAAGTCAAGCGCCTGCCTACCTGCTGTTCACCCTCCAAGCCAGACAACACTCCCACCCACCCATCCACCCAGGTCCCTCATTCAGCAAGTAGACGACACGTCCTCTGAGCAGTCTGACAAGCTTGCACCGTAAAAATGGGCCTCTCTAATCTGTTTCAAAATAACAGAAAGTTAAGAGTGTAGTTGTTATTAATTAAATATTGCAATCAAATATAGTTATAGATTATCTCTACAAAAATTCACTGCTTATCAATCATAATGCTCAAGATAGAAAGTTAAATTGAGATGGGGAATCATTTCACAGCTTAATACAGTCAAAGTGACTCAATATTCCTTTATTAATTCTCATTTAATATCACTTTAAATTGCTGCCATTATTATCCTACCGTAGATGAAAGATTCTGTGTAATTAGTCTGTATTAAGCCCTTTTTATTTATAAGGAGCCAAATAAACAAACCCACTTTAATTACCTGGGCTCCACAATATTGATCTGAGCATCAAAATTTAATATGACTTTATTTCAAATTTCCATATGACTAGTATTTAAATTTGTTCCAGCAATAACAATTGTGCAGGCACAAATGACTTTTCCTTCAAAGTATGTAAATGACTGCCTAGCGCTGGGGAGCACGAGGTTCTCCGCGCCCACAGCATGTTTACCGAGACCTCAGGGGCCTCCCTGCCCCGCGCTTCGCTCCCTAATGTGGCAGCAAAAGCCACCAATTACCGAAAGAGACAAAAGTCAACGAAGACAGGGAGCTTCTCCCTCCCAAACCGTGTCTCGCCCACTTCAGTACATGGTGTTAACGACATACAAATTTTGAGGTCATTAAGTATAGACAGGAGCAGAAAGCCAGACAGGCAGGAAGGTGGGATGTGCGGACGTCAGCGCTTCAAGTGCTCTCCTAATCCCACAATGCAAGTTTCAGCATTATTGTCTCCATTTAACTTGCATTAGTACCTCGCACCTTGATTACACTGTTGGGCGGTAATCTTCGCCTGCACATGCCATCATTACTTATGTCAAGCCTCTTGAGTGGTTATGAATACTATGTTGTTTTACGAGAGAGAGGAAATTAGTGCCAGTCCCCTAGAGTTTTGGGTGCTTAACACTGAAGCACTACGCGGCCCTCGAAAATCCCACAACAAATCCTTGTTTAGTGCCACATGGAGATAAGGACTTTGCAGCAACACTGGAGCATAAATAACTCATGTCCCTCTTTATTTGTAAATGTCAAAAAAAAAATTGCTGTTCTTTAATGTTGCTTTTCATACAAACGGAGCAGACAGAACTTGTCTTCGTAGCTGCGTGAGCACACACCAATTGAGTAAGGCGTTCTGTCTCAAGACTGCAATGCCAAGCTAAGACACGAAACAAAGAAATGTCCACAACATGTTTGAGGATTATTGTGAAATGCTGTTTTGGACGTATTTTTAATAAAAATGAACTTATCAAATCCAGGGGAAACATGTCGTAGTAACATGAGCCTTTCCTCCAGAGTATAATAAAGTGGAAAAAATGGTGCCTCACATGGACTGCATTTTCAATGTTTTTTTAAATATGATCCACTCTGTTGTTGAAAAGAATTATTTTCTAGTATTGTAGGGATTTTTGCATTGTCTTTAATCTGTTTACACAGCAAACAAAACCTACAATATGAATAGGTGAACTCCCCAGGGAGAAAATGAAATTCAGAAATGATGTACAGATGGGGACGGGGGCCATGAAAACAGAATATAAATTAACGTGTCCTCAACAGTCACATCTGGAATAGGACAGGCCAAATAAATAATTGTGACATTAAAAGAAATTAAAGATCAGGCAGTGCAAATAGAAAAATAAGTTGTTTTTTTTTTTTTTTAACATCATTAGCTTAGAATATGTCTGAAGTGGCATTCAAAATAATCAAGATATTCAAGTTGAAAATGAGACCTGGACGCGTTTCTCTCTTTCTTTATTCCCCCTATGTCTCTCAATAGCTACTAATAATCTATTCAAAATATCGCTCCCATAAGCGGGTTTCCAAGTCTCACCTTTTAAAAGTTCTTTTATTTGCATGTAGAAATAGGATGTCCTGAAGTTTTGCATCTTGAACTTGTTCATGTTTAATTTAGTAAAATATTAAAAATAAATCTCAGAAAGCAAACAAATAATCATATGTGCCTGCTACACAGCAGGGAAGCTGTGAACCAAATTTAAGGGCTTGAAACCAAAATTGTGACTCCCATTTACTTATTTTTTCTTGACCCCTTTGCCATCTTTATTTATGCAGCCTGAGGCAGACTAAACAAAAAGAAAAAGAAGTCTTTGGCAGCATCTTCTGAAAGACTGGAGTAAGGACTGCTGGAGACATCATTACAAAAATGAGGAAAGGCCCCAGGGTCACAGTCTGCCAGCCAGGAGGGCCAACTTCGGGGTGCAGCCGGGACACTGCTGGGGCACCCCATCCTCTCAGAGAACCCTCACAGCCCCACCCACCCCCAGAGCGGACAGACTCCCGGGAGCCTCCCTTTCATTAAGCACCCTGGCAAAGTGGGCTCCTCCTCATGTTCTCAAATGAAGCCAGTTTTGAAGAATGGCTTCTGACAGGCCTATAAAACTTGCATGAAGTGACCGAACGGGTGCTCCCAAGCCCACAGACGGCCCCAAGTCACAGGCCTGAGGAAGCGGCACGTGCACGTGAACGGCTGCTACCTTCTCTAAGGAAAGCCCTCTGGAGCAGGGGCGGACTCACTGCCACGAAACCGCCGCCCGCTGCATATGTAAAGAGCTGCTTTCAGAAGATAAAGTATTTTTCTGAGTGTAACAACAGGCATGACTTATTTCAGAATTAAGTGCTAGGCTCTCTGGTGCTTCGGGAAATGTAAACTACAGTTTTTACTCCAAATCTGCAATCCACTTCACTAGCTTGTGCTCTCCGAAGGCCCCGAGCAGCCCCGTCAGATGACGAGGACCTTGAGAGAGTGCTTCGGTAAGTCGTGCAAACAAGAGCAGGGAGGAGACAAAGCCACTGCTCTCCCCGTTTTATCAGGTCAGCAGATCGATTTGTGAACTGTTTTGGGTAGAAAATAAATACCCAGCTGCAAATGTATAGCACTGACTTTTAAAAATTGGACCTCTAGGGCCGGCAGACACACATATACACATCGAATCACGACTAGAGGTCAGGGGGCAGCACCGGCCCAGCCTCCCTGCAGCCGAATGTGGGGACGGAACCAAGGCTGGGCCCAGAGCGTCTATCTCCAGGCCTGTAGTTTAAGCAGCACTCTTCCAAACTACAGAATCATCTTAGTTTCAAATTACATAAAAATAATTGATGATTTCAATACAGCACTTAAATAAAAGAAAGTTTTATTCTTCACAGTGTAAGTGCTGGTATTTTTTGTACCCGACAAGCTGCCCATACAAGAAGTCTAATATTCCTGCCAACAAAGGCATTTGAAATTAGCAATTGCTTTTAGAAACTTTAATTACAATTTTAAAATGCTATTTCTGCTCTATAATAGATTCCAATTGTTTCAGTATTATCTGGCTTGCAAATAAAATCTACAGTAGATGACAATATTCCCAGGATTAATCACTCTTGAAATTCTAATATGCTCTTGAAATACCAAATAAAAAAGACAGCAATGTTGTTGATGTACTGAAAGCTTCTTGCTTTTTGCAGTTTGCCATTATTATGCATATCCAGGTAGAAAGTTAATTAACCCAAAGCTTAAGCTAATTATGATAGCAGAATGCTATCAACCCAGCGCGCTCAGTCAGACAGCTGTCCGGAATTTCATTTGCTAATCATTTGTCTTTTGGCTGAGCATATGGTACATTTTCATGCTATCAGAGGAACAACAAACAGCTGAAAATCATTAACTAAAAACAATGTGCATAAAATCAGAAGCAGTTTTTTATACAGCTTTGTGTCAGACAAAAAGCCAGATCCTTGCCCTATAAAAATTAATGATTATTTTGGTTCTTGTCACTTAAAAATTTTAGCTGATAGTGCAATAAATGTGTGACAAGAATTTCAGTTGTGTCAACTACTTGTTTATATGAGTTTGCAAAAATAGTCAATATTATAATACTGTTGTCAAAAATATAAATAAATAAGTTTGGAGGGAGATTAAGAAATATATTCACTTAGATGGCTAAAGACTTGAAATTTGCTTCCGAGGAAAACCTGCTTTCTTTTTTGCTAAACCTCAGTATTAGTACACTAAAACATTAAAGATTTTTTTTAATTGCAAGGTAAAATGCATGAAATATATCTGTACACATTCCCGAAGCAGTATGTGACATTTCTAAGACCATCCAGAAATCTGTGTAGACATCAGAAAGCTACATAAATCACAGCAGGAAGTTCACCTCGGTGTGGAGACTGGGGAGAGGGCGGCAGGGAGGAATGGAAGCTGTCAGGAAGCCTCTGGTGATGCTGGGGAGGACAGGGGTTCTCGGTCTCGGCTGGGGGCCGCCCCAACCCTCTCTGTGTGAGCCTTGCAGCAAGCTCGCCTTTGCATTATAGGCCTTAATTACCTGAAAGCTTGAAAGACAAGCAAGGAAAACAGAAACAAGCAGCGCGGCCCACTTTACCCCTACAGCCAGTGAGCAGGCGCACGCCCCAAAACTGAGGCTGTAGCCCGCAGGCCCACACGGCACGGCACAACGAGCTTCCATCGCAGCGTGACCTTCACCTGCTGAATCTGCCACGACGACACGAGCAGGCACACTGGTCTTCAAACCAGTCTTGAAGCCCTGGTTCAACTGCACGGATTTTTAAGATACTGTGGACCCAGAGGTCTTACATTTTTACCCTAACTTGGAGACTGTAGGAAGCATATTTCTTTTAAGCATAAGTGACTGGTAAAGGGATATTCACAACATTTTTCTCCAGATTAACACTACAATATTAACTTGTTATTTTTTAAAAAGCAATAAAAACCAAGACTCAAAATGTACATGATTTAGTATTATACTCGGTAACATGGAAATTAAAATACTTCTCCCAAACAGAGAGAAAAATGAGTCATTTGATCAAAGGGTAGAGTAGTTCAACAAACCAAAAATAAACTTTCCTTCTTCTTGGGGAAGGCTGAGGCGTGACATCTGTGACTGGCCAGGCAAAGGCTCGGCCGAGCCCGATTAACTGTCAGTCTCCAGGGGTTCTGCTGGTCATGGGCCAATGCGCTGTGGGGAATCTCCACGGCTGTGATGTGCTGTCGTGACAGTGCTCAGCTCTGTTTTTATCACAGCGGCCGCTCCGACAGCAGGCACTCTAATATCACATCTCTGTGGCCCTGAAGTGTCCGGAAACTCGGGGTGTCAACAACGCTTCCCTCAAGACTGACGGCGATGTGGGGAGACGTTCTCTTTACTATTTCCCCAGGGTCTTCTGCTATTTTAGACCAAATGAGAGTGAGTTAGAAATACACACTCCCTCCCTGCTCCCACAAAGTAACTAGCACACTAGCCACGATCACTGGATTTCTGTCATTGGTGGGAAGGCTTGAATAGAAGACCTCAAGGTCAAGGCAGGATGAGAACTTTTCACAAAGTTTCAACTCACAGGCTTGGAGCCAGATGGCCTTGTGAGGTGGTCTCGTCATTGGCTAACACAATGCTGGAAGGCTGGAATCTCTCAAAAACAGTTCTGAGCCACCAAAGTCTGCCCATGGCTCAGAAACACCCCAATGAATGAAAATAGTCAGGAAAACTAAGTTACACAGAAAACGTCAAGAAACCCAACTGGAAGCCTCCATGTTGCTGTGCACTGTGTGGTGCTGCTCAGACGGTGCACACAAGCCTGGAAGGGAAGCAGGGCTGGGCACGGATCAAGCCGTGCATTTCTGTGTGCAAACCGAAAAGGACCTCTGCCTGCTACTCCACTGGGAAGGCTGAAGCCAAACCTATTACTTTAGTCATAAAGGTTTAATCATCTGCAGTTCAAATGTTGACGCCTCTTCTCAATGTGTGGAATTTTTTGCATCTAAGTTTCTGGGGGAAAAAAAATGCTTTCAGATGAAAAATGCTGCCAGGAGTTACTTAAACCTGGCCCTTAAAGTCCTTCCTTTCTCTTCCCAAGGCTACAAGCTCAAGTCTGATATTGATATTAATATTAATTTGTCATTAATACTAATGTTTCCTAACCAACTATGAGTATTTTGAAATATCCAATTTCTCTGGATAGCTAAACCTCAAGTTCCACTATAAAAACTGTTTTCTAATTATTGCTTTCCAGTAAGTTATCAGACAATGCAGCACGGTTTCCTATTAATTTGGGAATTTCGTACATGTGTGGAAAGCTGGCCACCTCGGCAGTTCACAGCCGCTTCCCGCACCTCAGGATACCTCAGGACAGCTGGCATCCAAGCAGGCCACTCTGAGGGCGGCCTGCGGGGGCAGTAAGAAGACAGTACAGATGCTTACCTAATTTGATTGATTTAATTTTGAAACAAGTAATCCAATGAAAGTAATGGTTGTCGTTCTGGCTAGTTCACTGAGCTTAAAAAAAAAAACAACACCGGCTCACAAACTATCTGCCAACCTCCCCAGTCAGCACATCCTGCACAGCCCAGCTGCTCCGAGTCTATAGTTAACTGCCAGCCGCACTTCCAAGTGACAAGAGTGCAGGATTGTTGAACACATTCATACTCCTTCAAATAAGAGGAACAGGAAATGGTTTCAACTTGTTGCCTCTAGTTCTACCTATTAGAGGACCTTTGAGTTCTTTCCCATGTGTTCATCACAAGTGGCCTGGACCAAAGCGGTCAGGCCGGCATGCTCAGACGGTGCACACAAGCCTGGAAGAGACGGGGTCTGAGATGGCTCACCGGAACCAGCCCAGATGGCGAGGCCACGAGGGGGCAGCCAAGGCAGGGCGGGCCTGGACGGGTCCCGCAGAGGAAGCAGAAGCGCTGAAAGCCTCTCAGTCTCGTGTTTCAGACCCAGAGAGCAGAGGCTGCAAGTGCTCCTCGGCGGAGGGTCAGCGCTCTAGGTGTTCCACACCACAGGAGGGCTGTTTCCTCATCTTCATTTCATACAAACCAGAAGAGGGTAGAGCCGCACTTAGCGCCCCGGCGGAAGAGACGCAGCTGGTGGGCCAGACGCGGACCACGGGCGATAGTCTGCCGACCTCTGCCGTGGTGGAAAGCCCTGAGGCCTCCCAACAATTCAAAGCCCACATCGTCTCCAAGTTGGATAATCCAAGGTAAGGGTACAGAATGGCTGGCTAACTGTGTGGGCAAACCCCACAGATTTCTTCTTTCAAAAGATTTTAAAAGGTTTTCACAATGTAACAATGATGCTTCTCTTTTTCTTTCTGGACATAACTGAAAAGTAGACAACAAAAATGAGAGAACTTAAGGTTTTTCCACTCCCCCAAATTTGAGTAAGCGGAACTCAGCATGTTTTGCTCAATCCTCGCTGCAATGTCGGAGAGCTCCCTACAGGTTCTCAAGTAAGGCTGAGCTTTCCAGTGGCAGCTCTGCAATTTCACGCGAGGTTGAAATCCAGATGAACTTTTAACCAGAATGCCAGCCATGACAATGGAGCAATTTGTAAAGAAGGTTCCTCTGTAGCCGGAGAGCTCTGATGCAGCAGGATACCCTGGGACGTGAACCTCCTGACACCCAGCACTGGACGTCCCCCTCCCCACTGCAGCTCCACTGCAGGCAAAATAAAGAGGTGTCCATCAGTGTGCGGAACCTTCGCACTCATTCACCCTCACCATCTACAGGAGAGGAAAGTCAGATGGAGGCTTAGGGGGACCAGGGGCTCATGTGTCCCCAGTTTACTACTACCCTAGGCCCATGAAGGCCCCAGGCAAGCTGTGGAGCAGCACCTGCTTGGGCCTCATTATAACGACCCCCCGCCCCACCACCACACACACACACACACCAGGCAGTCCTTTCCCTGTCCTGTGTGGTCCACTGGTGAGACAGGGCTGTGGAGGGAAAGAGCCCATTGTGGTACAGCCTGGGACACCGAGTCTCAGGCTGGCTGTCTCTGGACATCACCCAGAGCTTCAGCCATCTGAGGGAACAATACTGCTCTAAGTGTGGAGTCGCATCCGAAGCAGATTCAGTCTTGTTTTTGTTACAGGTTAGTTACTAAGACAGGAAGGTGTTCTGACAAATAAGAACCCCCTCCATGGCAACCCTAAGATCTCTGCGCGTGCCCCCGCCAGGGGCTGGCTCACACACGCTCACTCTCCACTGTGCGACCATCGGTCCTTCCTGGCGAGACATCCCCAGCAAAGAGCACGTGCCGGGCCTCCACAGAGACAAATAACTGCCATGCTAAAGACTCTTTTTCAACATCATTTTGGTTAGCTTAGATTTCACTGTATTTTAAAACAATTTATCAATGGGGCTTCCCTGGTGGCTCAGACAGCAAACAATTTGCCTGCAATGCAGGAGACCAGGGTTCAACCCCTGGGTCAGGAATATCCCCTGGAGAAGGGAATGGCAACCATTCCAATATTCTTGACTGGAAAATCCCATGGACAAAGGAGCCTGGAAGGCCACAGTCCATGGGGTCACACAGATGCAGACGCGACTGAGTGACCAACATTCCTACATGCCCTAATCTATCCACAAAGCAATGAGGTGTGAAGCCAAAGGAGTGAGTGAGCGGGGCAGGAGTGGCGGGCAAGCCAGCAAGGCCACAGCACCACTCACACCGTCCTCCGTGATGCCAAGACGCCCCGATGCACAGAGCCACGCCGAGGCTCACCTGGGAGTCAGGCCTGATTGGTGCGCACGCCGCGTGCACTCTGCAGGGAGGGGAGGTCTGAGGACAGGAGACGCCCAGCGCACACCCGAGAGCTGCCGGGGCTGCAGAATCTGACGGCTACCTGTTCAGCCACTCCAGCAGTGATTCTGTGTTCAGGCCACTTTCTGTAAACACAGGTATTTGTTTTGATTGTTCCTACCCAGTCCCTGAACATCTCCTTCCAGGCCAAAATCTGTTTGATGTTTTTCAAAAACTAGCATGAAGCTCCAAAATGGTCTCCTATTCCTTCGCTTGAGAGTAAAGCAAGTGGAATTCCCTGATGGCTCACTATGTATAGCTGGGCCACACCCATTTTTATCTACAAAACAGATCATTTTAGATCACTTGGTATATATCACATTAGGGACTTTAAAAAATTAAGTGCAAAGTTGTATATTTAAAGCAAGGGTTCTATATAGGGTCTATGATTGTAAACAGGTGTATAGACACCTTTGAAAATTGAGAGGAAGCTACGAGATCCATTCTAAGAAGATCAAATGCACACGTCCACAGAAGGCCAGCACTTCTTGTCCAACTGTGGGGAATTTCCAGGGCTCCCTGAAGACCACCACGGACCACACGCTAGCCAGCCTGGTCTCAAGTGGGCATGGGACCCCCTGCGTGGACGGCTTTCTCACTGATCCGCCACCACAGAAGGTCAGGTCTGGGACGGCAGCTACACGTAGTGCCATCACAGTGCTTGTAAAGCGGGCTTTCTTTGGGAAATTCAAAAAATGGAAGAATGTATACTTTCCAAGAATATAATTTCAAGCTCTAGCTGACAAAAAAAATTTCTAAGATTTAGTTAAGACACTTGATAAAAAGGAGCAAATATGTCAGTCAGTCTTCTTGAACCATGACTGGGCACCCTAGGTCTGTTCCCAGGAAACCTCTAGATTCTTCTTTGTGTTTTTGGCCTTTATGCCCAGTTTTTCTAAAAAAAGAACTTGAAACAGCTCAAATGCTATCGCTCCCATATGATTTATGAAGTGAATGAACCAAGTCTCAGAGCTCTGATGAAGACTCACAATCCTGGGGCAAGGCGTGAAGGCAGGCCCTGGGGACACACTGCTCCTCCTCTCACCGCAGCCAGAAGGAAGCCCCACGGGCCGTCCCTGGGGCCCTGCCATCCTCAGTCACATGTCACCTCGATGTGGACGACGTCAGAGGGACTCTGCCGTGTCACAGCCCTCAGTGAACATGCGTACTTGTTTTCCTGGAGGGGTGGGGTGTACTGGTGGCAGAGGCGCACGACCTTCAGAGACAGAAAGTTCGGGGAGTAGAGGGGCTGCTACAACTGAACACCGTCCCAGGATCCCAAGGTCTGCCGCGCCCACTGTCCGAGGGCGGGGCTGCTGCTGGTGGTCCTCAGCACTGGTGACGAGAACCAGGATCACTCGCTCTGGGGCAGCAGGCAGGAGAAAGCTGCCGGGTCCCCTGGCACAAGCTCACTGCGGCCAAAGGCAACTTAAATACTGACGCACGTCAAAGAGCTGCTTCAGACCCAGCTTCCAAGGCAATGCCCTCAGAGTCTTTCAGAAGAAAAGTTAAAGCTTTCAAAGAACACAGGCCAAACGTAAGATTGAACACATCTAAGTATGTCTCAATAAACACATCTTAATATGTCTCAAGAATCTGATTTTTTTAAACCCTTAATCCTATTTATAAGAAACTTCTAATCTGCACTCTTTAAACCTTCAGTGTAGTGTAACTCCTTGCTTGGAGTCATGACAGTTTCTGTGGTGTTGACAGCTCACCTTTAAAGAAGGCAGCAGAGTGGGACTGATCACGGTAGCGGCATTTCTGGTATTTCCTGAAGTAAAGGAGTGCCAGAACGTGGCACGGCATGACTGTTTCTAAAGACAGCTAAGAAACCAAAGCATTTCTGTTATTAGGGCATAAAGAAAAATGAGAAGTGTCACACTTCTCTCTCAGGTCCTCCGACAGCACAGAACTGTAGCTCCGGAGCCTCTGCCTGAGCTAGTGTTGAGGAAACCACTGGGGAGGGAGGGAGACCAACGATCTCAGAAGGAAGAAACACTGATGTACCTCAAAGAGTCGATCAAGACCTGTCTGTCAAAATCTAAGTTTGCAGATCAGTTGCTCACCACACACAGGAAAGGTGCTACCCTAACTTGCCTTCTGCGCCTCGAGGACTGTCCTACACCAAACGCTAGCCAAGCTCACCCTGCGTGGGGCCACAGATGCCTGCCCACCTGGCCCAGCCCACTCGCCGCTCAGGCCCAACAACACTTCCAGCCCATGTCCCATCCAGATGCATATTAACTAAACGGCCACTCTATCTGGCCCAAGCACCCCTCAGACCTGTGAAGGTACCGGGCCAGCTCTTTCCCGTCAGCTGTAGAAGGCAGGCAGGGTGCCTCACCAAGTCTGTGAAACTGTACAGGGCACCAACATATCCTCATAAGGGGCCCGGTTAGTGATGAAATCAAGACTGTGACTGCTGGCACAAGATTCATAGCATTTAGAGTGCCAGCAAACTGTGGATTGTGAACCCCTTAAATGCCTGTATACTCTACCTTTCTGTATCTTAAATGCTGATATCAGAATTTTCTATGGAGAGTTTCTACTCTCTCTGAGTTTTTCATTAGGCTGTGAATGGTAAATGACACACTTTTCAAAGTTTACGTTCTTTCTCTTGGCTAGATCCACAAAAATAAGATTCATACTTTCTTGCCTCCACCAGCAAATTCCATGCGTAGAAATGATTCATTATAAAAGAGAAATAGATTCTTAGTCTTTGCTGGTACAGATTCAAACTACAGAGGAAAATTTGCTCACCTTGTATCCAGTCACTTTATTTATTAAAATGTAAATGATGCTGAGCGCTCCTCTGAGGAGTCTAACTTCTAAACATCAGTTTGCAATCCACATACAACTATAGACTCCAGGTAATTTTCAGGGAAAATTGCATTAGGCACATCTCAATTTATTAAAAATACTCAGAGAAATTAAAACTGTAAAGTGAACTACATTTTTATATTAAATATAAAAACATACTTCCAAGTAAGATGGCAACAGGCTGATGCGCAGTACCCAGAGCGCGGGAGTTGAAAAGCAATGGCACCACGCTGCTTGTTGCTCAGACACGGAGAGTGGCGCCTCCCTTTTGATGGGCTGGGCCAGTGTCTCCTGGAGGCTCTGAAATCCCTCCATCAATTAAGTGCAGCAGGTATTTAAGTGCGCATGCGATACTTAATACCGTGGGCATAAACACAGTACGACTGGGCAGTTCACAGGATGCTGAGCATTCTGCAAACCCTGCACCAGCCCCGTGAGAGAGGAGAGCCACCACCCACCACTCCCCAGGTGAGCGAGGACGAGGATGAGGGAGGTGCCCATGACCACAGAGCTGGGTCTTAGGGCCTCAGGGCCCACGTCCTCTTAAGCATCTCCAACGGAAGCCATGCACCAAGTCTCAGCTATGCTGGACCGTTGCTCCTATTCCCGGGTGTGAGAGTCAGCACGTGGGTGTGGCAGCACAGGAGGAGTGTAACAACGCAACAATGAACTAAGAACAGGCCAGCACAGATATGCATGAGAACAAAACACACTTTCATTTACAGAAAGTTTTAAAATGATGCCGAAAAAGAAAAAGAAAAAAAAAAAGCATATTACCTTTTTACTTCTGCAAACAAATTCCCAGAAACTTAGTGGCAAAACACAGTACCAATTTCTAATCTCCACAGTCCACAGCTCAGAAGTCCAGGGCAGGGTCCCCAGGTGAAGACCAAGCCCCGCTACAGCAGCAGCTCTCAGCCTGCGGACACTCAGAGAGCCCTCTTACCTCAAAGGCTGCTGGCAGAACTCATCTCCTTGCAGGACTGAGGGCTGAGCTTCTCCTGGCCACAACCAGAACAGCTCTCAGCTCAGGAAGGCCACCTGAGGTTCCCTGCTGGTAGACCTGCTTCCCACGACGTAAGAATGCTTGGTCAGAGAGGCGGGCAGATGCCGGTCTCTGACCTCAGAATCCTCTGTAGGGCACAGCTAGTTAGGACAGGCCCACTCTAGGATAATCTCCATTCCGATCCGCTCAGTTGATTAACGACCTTAATTACATCTGCAGAAATCTTCTGCCTCTTAATTGTGGGAGTTTTATCCCATCATGTCCACAGCTCCTACTCACACTCAGTCGCCTTCAACTCTTTGCAACCCTATGGACTGTAGCCCACCAGGCTCCTCTGTCCATGGGATCCTCCAGGCAAGAATACTGGAGTGGGTTGCCATTTCCTTCCACAGGGGATCTTCCTGACCCAGGGATCAAACCCAGGTCTCCGGCACTGCAGGTAAATACTTTACCACTGAGCCACCAGGGAAGCTCCATGTATTCCTTTTCCAAGTTCACTCTCAGAGAAGGGGCCATATAAAGGCATGGATCAGTGAGGATTATCTAGAATTCTACCCACCACACACATGAAGCCATTTAGATAATGAGAGCCATGATGAAAACTGAAGAACCAAGAAGACACTAGTTATACAGAGACATAAAAAAGCTAAGAGAAAGTGTTACTTGAGTGTTTCTAAGATGGAAATGTAAAATCATTTCCTCCAAGTTCTGGTGTTTTGTAAGTCTGTCCCATAGATATATATTAATGTCATACATTCATGGGGGCAAGGACTTTCTATTAAAAGGACACGATGCCCTTTTGACAATTTCCTTGGGGTTTATTCATAATATATGGATGCTCTGTTAGAAACAGTACAGCAGCTGTGAACTTCTCCTTCTAGCCAAGGTGAGGGGCAGGGACAGGGTTTTCACTCTGGCTTTAAACAAGCAAAGAGACAAAAAACAGGAAAAATGTATAAGCACTGGTTTTCCAAACACTGGACATCAGGCAGTGAGGGTCAGAGCCTGGGAGATGGGCAGCAGACAAGGAGAGCCCTGAGACTGTCCCGGCTGATTGCCTAGAGAGCTTCCAGGCTGTGGCAAAGGTAGAGGGGGCCTGGGCAGAGCTAGGAGGACTCTTCAGTGGAGGAGACAGAAGCCCAGTCCAGGGAGAGCAGAGGGTGACAGCCTGCGTGAGGAAGCAAACAAAAGGGGAGCCACAGTGAGGGGACTTCAGAGACGAGCAGAGGGCTGACCAGCAGATGCAGAGGAGGGCAGAGACACACCAAGATCAGCCAGAGTGCTACAAGATAGTCAGACTCAGGAAGAAAGGCACCTGCTCCCACCAGGTGGCAGGGACACCACTCCCAGAGCTCACAGGACACCAGGGACATTACTTAGGAGCCTCATCTCAGCAGTGGGAACCACGAGTGCTGGACTGAACAGGGCTCTAGTCCAGACAGACAACTCTTATGAGCAAGACCCCCAGAAGTGTAAAACAGTCAAGCTGCTCAAAACCAGTGATAAGGAAAATCTTTTCAAAAGCTGGGTGTTGGGGGCAGGGGTGGGGCTTGCAATATCTGAAACAAAAGTAAGGATGACAGCAGATTTCTGATCCTAAACAATGCAAGCCGGAGATGGTGGAACAAGACCTTTAAGAAAAAGCTACCAACTTCAGATTTTATTCTCAGCAAAAAAACTTTCAACCATTAAGATTAAAATAGTTTTCAGATCACAAAACTAACAATTTATATATATATGTATATATGTGTATAGATTCATATCCATCTCCAGGGGATTCTCCACTGGAAGAAACAGTCAAGTCCTGTAGGCACAAGGAAACAGACTCTGAAATGGAAAGAGAGGATGCGGAGAAACTGGGACTCACGTTCAGCACTGGGAGGACAGCAAGCTGACACAGCTACTGAAGAAGACTGCGGGGGAATCTGTGATGTTTGTTAAGCATCCACTGATCATACGCTCCACTTAGAAGCAAAATAAAAGCATGTCTGTACAAAGACTTATACAAATGTCCACAGTGCTTTATCTGTAACAGTCAAAACTGGGCAGAAGCCCCTCTAAACAGAAGATTCGAGATAAACACCTCTTACACCCTGAGATGGAACACGACCCAGAAACAAAGGAGCGAGTAGCTTACTGGTGCGCAAAACACAGAGAAACCACACAAAAGCATGCTGGGAAGAGGAGAGGCAGCACGGCTCCACTCAGAGCTCCGAGGCTCCGTGTGCATTAACATGCACGACGATGCACACAGCCCATTACTGACTTTTGGAAAATGCAAACTGGCGTGTAGCGAAGGTGGAGATATGGGGAGGCAGGAGAAGTGAAGGGAAAAGAGGGGTGTCACAAAGGTGTCAGAGGGCTGATGGAGACATTATTTCGATTGTGCAACGTGTGTCCAATTGTGTCAAACCACATACTTTAAACACAGGCACTTACTTTCTAATGTCATTCAGATCTCTAAAATACTGTTTTTGAGAATCTGGAGAATCCCAGGGACAGGGGTGTCTGGTGGGCTGCCGTCTATGGGGTCGCACAGAGTCGGACACAACTGAGGTGACTTAGCAGCAGCAGCAGCAAATAGCTTATAGAGTATGCCCCCTGTGGCCAACTATAATTTTAACACCCAACAAGTGGCTCCATTTTAAAGAAAAACCCAGCTCATCATTCCCAGCTCCATTATTTGCCTCTATTATACAACAAGCACAATTTCATACCCACTCTGAAGGTTAAAACCCAAAAGACAAGAACAAGTGCTGGTAAGCATGTAAAAAAAACCTGCAGCCCTCATATGCTGCTGTTGCTGTTCAGCTGCTAAGTTGTGAGCAACTCTTTGCGACCCCATGGACTGCAGTACGCCACGATATCGGCCTTCATTATCACCCAGAATTTGCTCAAACGCCAAGTCCATTCAGTGGTGATACCATCCCACCATCTCATCCTCTGTCACCCCTTTCTCCATCTGCCAACAATCCTTCCCAGCATCAGGGACTTTTATAATGAATCAGCTCTTTGGTTCAGGTGGCCAAAGTATTGGAGCTTCAGCATCAGTCCTTCCAGTATCTTCTTGTTCAAGGGACTCTTAAGAGTCTTCTGCACCACAATCAGAAACCATCAATTCTTCAAGATCAAACCATCAGCCTTCTTTATGGTCCGATTCTCACAACTGTACATGACGACTGGAAACACCATAGCTTTGACTATACAGGCCTCTGTCAGCAAAGTGATGCCTCTGCTTTTGAATCCAGTGTCTAGGTCTGTCATAGCTTTTCTTTCAAAGGGCAAGCATCTTTCAGTTTCAGAGCTGCAGTCACTGCACACAGTGACTTTGGAGCCCAGCAGACTCTGCCACTGCCTCCACACCTATTTGCCAAGAAGTGACGGGACTGGATGCCGTGCTCTCAGGTTTCCGAATGCTGAGTTTTAGGCCAGGTTTTTCACTCTCTTCTTTCACTTTCATCAAGAGGCTCTTTTGTTCCTCTTCACTTTCTGCCATAAGGGTGGTGCCATCTGCATATCTGAGGTTATTGATATTTCTCCCAGCAATCTTGATTCCAGCTTGTGCTTCTTCCAGTCCAGCGTTTCTCATGATGTACTCTGCAGAGAAAGTTAAATAAGCAACCCCATGGACTGTACAGTTCATGGAATTCTCCAGGCTACAATACTGGAGTGGGTAGCCTTCCCCTTCTCCAGGGGATCTTCCTAACCTAGGGATTGAACCCAGGTCTCCCACATTGCAGGCGAATTCTTTACCAGCTGAGCTACAAGGGAAGCCCAAGAATACTGGAGTGGGTAGCCTATCCCTTTTCTCCAGATCTTCCTGTCCCAGGAATTAAACTGGGGTCTCTTGCATTGCAGGTGGATTTTTTTTTTTTTTTTTTTTTTTAACCAACTGAGCTATCAGGAAAGCCCAGTTAAATAAGCAGGGTGACAATATACAGCTTTGACATACTCCTTTCCCAATCTGGAACCAGTCCATTGTTCCATGTCTGGTTCTAACTGTTGCTTCTTGACCTGCATACAGGTTTCTCAGGAGGTAGGTCAGGTGGTCTGGTATTCCCATCTCTTTCAGAACTTTCCACAGTTTGTTGTGATCCACACAAAGGCTTTTAGCATAGTCACTGAAACAGAAGTGAAATGTGTTTCTGGAGCTCCCTGGCTTTTCCTGTCTTCCAACAGATGTTGGCAATTGGCTCTCTGGTTTCTCTGACTTTTCGAAATCTAGCTTGCACATCTTGCAGTTCTTGGTTCATGTACTGCCAACATCTAGCCTGAAGGATTTTCAGCATAAAAATCCTTGCCTGGAGAACCCCAAGAACAGTATGCTGCAGACAGGAATGTTAAATGGTACAGCTATTTGACAGTTCCTCAGAATGCTAAATATAGACTTGCCATCAGTTCAGTCCAGTCACTCAGTCGTGTCCAACTCTTTGAGACCTCATGAACCGCAGCACGCCAGGCTTCCCTGTCCATCACTAACTCCTCGAGTCCACCCAAAAAATAGGACTCAGCAATTCCACTCCTCAGAATCTACTCAAAGGAAATGAAAACATACAGGCACACAAACCACTGCCCGTGAACGTTCACAGCAGCATGATTCACAAGAGCCAAAACAGCCGTCAACTGGCAAACAGGTGAAACATGGTATATCCATGCCATGGAACATTGCTCACAACAAGGAACAAAGTATTGAAATGTGCTTCACATGTACGAACTTTGAAAACACTGAAGTGAAAGAAGCCAGACATAAAAGGCCAAATGCTAAATGACTCCATTTATGTGAAATGTCCACAACATTCAAATTCAGAGAGACAGAGATAGACTACTGGTTGCCTGCGGCCAAGAAGAGAGGAAAGGGAGTGGCTGCTAACAGGTGAGAAGGTCCTATTTTGGGGCTGCTGCTGCTGCTAAGTCACAACAGTCATGTGCGCCTCTGTGTGACCCCACGGACGGCAGCCCACTAGGCTCCCCCGTCCCTGGAGTTCTCCAGGCAAGAACACTGGAGTGGGTTGCCATTTTCTTCTCCTATTTTTTGGGGGGCGGGATGTGCTAAAATTAGACCGTGTTATGACATATAAAACTCTATTAAAGTCCACTGAACTGTATACTTTAAATGGGTACATTTTAGGCTATGTAAAATATCTCCGTATACTATAAAATCAGTAAAACCAAATCTCACACCAAAAAAAGAAGGTAAAGATGAAGAAGCAGCCATACATGCTTAACTAAATGTGAAATCTCCTGAGTTTTACGTGTTGGCAATTAAAGTTTCAGATGCCTGCCAGGCCCCGGTAGGCAGGCCGGATAGGACCTGCCCGCGCCACCCCACCAGTGAAGCAGGAGTCGCCAGCGCTCGGGGCTATGGCCCAAAGGGCCCCGCTCTCGGGTTGCTTCTCAGCAGGAGCCTCCTAGCAGCTGTGCCCTCCAATGCTACCAAGGGGACCCTCCCTGCCCATCTCACAGCGGCTGTGCACACCCTGCCCCGTGTGCTCCACCAAGGCCAGCACTGGGCCACCGCTCCACGCACACGATGCCTCCTGCTCTACAGCAGACTCCTTGGCTCCATCCGAGGCCGAGTCTCAGGCTTGGCTGGCCAGCTTCCACCTCGGGCTGTTGTACTTGTCCTCCATGCCACACCGACACACAAGCACATGACGTATCCCCTTTCTCCTTCCAGCTCTCCAGAACAAAGTCCAGGGTCAGTCTGTGGGGTCTCACACACACGGCAGGCCCACGAACCGTGGCAGAATATGCTTCCCTCGCCTGGAGAGGAGGCAGGGCTGGCAGTGCAGACGGGTCAGCAGCACGACTGTCACACGCTCACTCCAAGGCCACACAAGCAGCCTCGCTCCCTGCAGAGACGCAGGGCCCTTCCCCACAGAGAGAAGGATGCGGCCAGACACAAGCAGAAAATGCTGAGACACAGTTCGGGGACAGAGCAAAACCACGCCCCTGGGCTGCCACCTGTCAGGAGGAAGTCACACTCGGTACCACGGCGGGGAGTCTGCTGCCCCTTCAGCTTGGAACCACACGAGCAGCAGACGAAGGGCCACCCAAAGTGTGTCCACAGCTCAAGGGACAGGAAGCAACAGGAGAGCACCCCCCTACAAACACATCCCACCGGTGAGTGAGTCGCCTCGTTAGAAGTCTCCTTCACGAACTTCCAAGGAACCCCAAAAGACTACCTCTAAAATGATGAATTAGGTCCTCAGATGATAATGGATCTTTTGCTGTCTTTATTTTTATGTTGATTTTACAATAATTGTTTGTTGTTAGACTGGCTAAATGTTTAGCTATCTGGATTTCCATCTGAGGTTAATTTAACTTATTACTACCTGTTAAATCAAGTGCACCCAAGGCAGCTTTGCAAGAGCTTCCAATACACTGTTTACTCTGTCTGCCCTTGTCTGAGGGAGCCACGCAGGCCTCTTTTCTCCCTATTGTTATGGAGGGAAGACAACCTTGCAGAAAGATATTTTTTCCCTCAAGATTGTTCATCTTTTGTGTTAGCAATCTGTCTTTGAGGAAAGATAGAATAAAGCCGATATTCAGGTATATCAAGTGATTCAGTGCAAGCATCTCTCAAAACCATCATCAATATTCTCATGTTTTTAGGACTCTCTTCAGTCATAAATATCTCTCCTCTAAGAAAGAAATAACTCTCCTTTCGGTCAACAGTCCCTGCAGTCGATATGCAGTCAGCAGCAGCCATATCAGCACGGCAGGCCCGGGTGCGCAGAGAAGCCGTGTTTCCACTTGAGGGCCAAGGCAGGATGGTGCACTGAAACCCAAGTGTTTTACTCAGAGAAGAAAAATTGCAAAGAGAATATAAATACACCCAACAGCAACGATGGGGAGAACTTTTTTATTCTGAAGCGTTAACATCATTTGCATTAGCAATTATCTCACATCTTACTTTTTTCCTCTCAGCTTCACCAAAAAATAAAAGATTGATTTTTATCATTTGAAACTAAATGTGTAACAACCTTTTACAAATTAAAATCTAAATAGGTTGCAGAGGTTGTAAGGAAAAGGAACTTTTAAAAAGCACACAAATGTTTTAAGAAGTTAATGCTAACAAAATACATCCAGTATTCCATTACTTATAATGTAATCTTTTAAACACCTGCCAGCTACCTATTGGAAGAGGAAAGTTGTGATCAATACTCTGTACTGAGTACAACCCTGGAAAGGTCTTGTTTAAACAAATCCACCAGTAACACAACCCCTTCTCATCACCTCAGTCACAAAACCCATGCACAGGGCTGCTGCAAGACCACCAGTAGGGGGCAGCCCTGAGCACACAGTCAGGAAGAGGCCTGCAGGACGAAGGTCATCACTAGAAACATGGCCCACTGCTAGTCACCATCATAAGGACCCTTTGTCTCCTTTGTAAACAGTCTTCCAAAACTCATGACAGAAAAGGAACCTTTTAAAACGAATGTGGAAAGGAAGCCTCCCCTGTCCTGAGCGGGCCAGCACATCACCTCAGCAGCCGAGATGACCCTGCTCCCATTCTTTACAGGCCGGCACAGTGTCTCCCACAAAATACCAGCATGCAGTATAAATTAAAGAGAAAGCCGCCTGGCTACACTTTTCATATTTGTTTTAATTTTAAAGATTGAGGCAGCTGGAAGATAAACTGGAGCTTTAAAATATTTCGCCAAAGAATCTGCTGCTGCTGCTGCGGCTAAGTCGCTTCAGTCGTGTCCAACTCTGTGCGACCCCATAGACGGCAGCCCGCCAGGCGCCCCCGTCCCTGGGATTCTCCAAGCAAGAACACTGGAGTGAGTTGCCATCTTCTCCAATGCAGGAAAGTGAAGAGTGAAAGTGAAGTCGCTTAGTCATGTCCGACTCTTAGCGACCCCATGGACTGCAGCCCACCAGGCTCCTCCACCCATGGGATTTTCCAGGCAAGAGTACTGGAGTGGGTCGCCACTGCCTTCTCTGCCAAAGAATCTACTGAAACAACTTTTGTGTGTATCCACATCACCACGAAGCACTGTGAGCATTATCACAGAGACTTCATGGCACTCAGAGGCTGTCCCCAGTGTGTGAACAGAAAGGAAGAAAGTAATTTATTTTTTTTGCTGTGCAGCACGGCATGTGGGATCCTATTCCCTGACCAGGGATCGAACCCACGCCCGCTGCACTAGCAGCACGGAGTCCTAACCACAGGGTCACCAAGGAAGTCTGAAAGGAAAGACTTAACAGTCTCAGGGATTTTCATTCTGAAAAGAGTCTGCACACTGGCAAGTAGCCAACATTCTCGTGCTGATACCTGGACTCAGTGCCTGTGTCTTTGTTCGTCATTTCATCAGAAATCCATTTCACTCAAACCAGACGGAGATGGGAGTAACACGAAGGTGACTGACGTGAAACACAATCTCCTTGGTGGAAGACACCACCAAGATCTGGGTCATCAGGAACTGGGGACAAGGTCCTATCCCCTAGGAAACAGAGCCCCACAGGTGATGATGCCATACCTGCAACCCCCACCTGTAATTAATTAAGATGTGTTTCAGTCTAGTTATAATGATTTAAAATTCATGGTTTAATATCACAAACCTGGTAGGCTGCAGTCCACGGGGTCACGAAGAGTCGGACACGACTGAGCGACTTCCCTTTCACTTTTCACTTTCATGCATTGGAGAAGGAAATGGCAACCCACTCCAGTGTTCTTGCCTGGAGAATCCCAGGGACTGGGGGGCCTGGTGGGCTGCCATCTATGGGGTTACACAGAGTCGGACATGACTGAAGTGACTTAGCAGCAGCAGCAAAGGCTTCCCTGGTAGCTCAGACAGTAAAGTGTCTGCCTGGAATGCAGGAGACCCAGGTTCGATCCCTGGGTTGGGAAGATCCCCTGGAGAAGGAAATGGCAACCCACTCCAGTACTCTTGCCTGGAAAATCCCATGGACGGAGGAGACTGGTAGGCTACAGTCCATGGGGTCACAAAGACTCAGACATGACTGAGCGACTGTCTTGAACTTGAAAGGTATTTCGGTCATCCTAATCATTCTAACAGATTAGGGTGACTTAAACCATCCTAACTTACTTACAGGCTTCCCTGGTGGCTCAGCATAAAGAATCTGCCAGCCAATGCAGAAGAAGTGGGTTCGATCCCTGGGTCAGGAAGATCCCCTGGAGGAGGAAATGGCAACCCACTCCAGTATTCCTGCCTGGGAAATCCCATGGACAGAGGAGCCCGGCAGACTCTATAGTCCATGGGGTTGCAAACAGCTGGACACAACTGAGTAACTGGACACACAGGCACACATGCACAGAAAGCAGCCTTAAAAATGAAGCTGATTTGCTATCAGGTTAAAAGAGACTGTGATAGTGATAAGAGGCTTTACGTGCGCCTCATGGTAACCACACGCGATCGAGAGAGTAAGGAAGGAAAAAGCTAATGAAAACACAACTAGGAGACAGTCCATAAAGTGACAGCAGTAAGCCCACGGCCATCGATGACCACTCACAATATCAGTGGGCTAAATTCTCCAACCAAAACACACAGAAAACCTAGACAGACTTTTTTTTGTAAAGACTAAATTATAAGTACTCTAAGTGGCTCACTTCATCTGTAAGGACATACAGACTGAATGTAAAAGGATGGATATGAAGCAGGATTAGCAGTACTTAAGCGACGCAAAGCAGATTTCAGTCCAAAGACTGCAGCAAGAGACAAAGGTCACTGCGGAGTAAAGGGGTCCGTCCATCGAGAGGACGTGGTGTCTGTGAACGTCACGCATCTAGCACAGGAGCGCTGAGACGCAGAAGCAAACGTCAACAAACCCAAGAAGCAGCAGACCGCAATTCAGCGACAGCGGTGCTGCTGCTGTCCAGTCACTGAGCTGCGTCCAGCTCTCTGCGGCCCCCTGGGCCGTAGCATTCCAGGCTTCTCTGCCCCGACTATATCTTGGGAGCTTGCTCACACTGACGTCCACTGAATCGGTGATGCCATCCAACCAGCTCATCCTCTGTCACCCCCTTCTCCTGCCCTCAGTCTTCCCCAGCATCAGGGTCTTTTTCCAATGGGTTGGCTCTTTGCATCAGGTGGCCAAAGTACTGGAGCATCAGCATCAGTCTTTCTAAAGAATATTCAGGGTTTATTTCCCATAGGATTGACTGGTTCGTTCTCCTCAGTGTCCAAGGGATTCTCTTGAGTCTTCTCCAGCACAATTTGAAAGCATCGATTCTTTAGCTTAACTCAGACAATAATAATAGGGACCTTCAATACCTCATTCTCAACAACATTTCTGTCTAGATCACCTAGATAGAAAATCAGGAAAGAAATATTGGACTTAAACTACACATTAGACAAGATGGCCCTAATAGACATTTACAAAACATTTCACTCAACAAAAGCAGAATATACATTCTTCATAAGTACACATGAAACATTTTCCAAAACGGATCATATGTTAGGGCAAAAAATGAGTCTTAATAAATTTAAGAACACTGAAATCACATCAAGCATCTTTTCTAACCACAACAGTGTAAAGTCAATTACAAGAAGAAAATGCAAAGTTCACAAATATGTGGAAATTAAGCAACATGCATCTCAACAAATGAGTCAAAGAAGAAACCAAAAGAAATAAAGTATCTTGAGATAAGCGAAAATGGAAACACAACGTAGCAAAATTTATGGTGTGCAACAAAGGCAATTCTAAGAGGAAAATTTATAGCTCTCAACACTTACCTTAAGAAAAAAAGATTTCAAATAACAATCTACTTTTATACTTCAAGGAAGCAGAAAAAGAACAAACTAAGTCCAAAGTTAGAAGGAAGAAAATATACAAATCGGAGCAGAAATAATAACTAGGGACTAAAAAGATTAATAGAAAAGGAGAAACTAAGATCTTTTTAAGAGATAAAAAATACAAATGAAACTTTAGCTAGACTTATCAAAAAGAAGTAAACTCAAAAGTTTAATGAGGAGACATTATGACTGATACCACAAAAATACAAAGGGTAAGAGACTATTTATGAACAATGAAACAAATAACGGAACAACTGATTCCATTTCCTGGAAACACACAACCTACCTGGATGGCATCCTGAAGCAACAGAAAGCCTGAAGAAACCAATGACTGGGGGGAAGAGATGACATCAGCAACCAAACCCTATCATCAGAGAAATGCCCAGGACAAGACGGCCTCACTAGTGAATGCCACAGAACCAATAACAGGCCTGTTCAAATTCTTCCAAAAAACTGAAGAAGAGGAAACATCTCCTCGTTTTATGAGGCGAGCATTACCCAGATACCAAAGCCAGACAAGGACTCTGCAAGTAAAGGAAATTACCAACCAATAACCCTGATGAACACTGATGCAAAAATCCTCAACAAAGTAGTATCATACAGAATCCAAAAACACACTGAAAGAATCATTCACCATGATCAGGTGGGGGTTATTCCAGGGGTGCAAGCATGTTTCAATACACACAAATCCATGTGGACCACAATAACAAGATGAAGTTCAACAGATAAAGAAAAAGCATTTGACAAAATTCAACTTCTTTTTATGATACAATAAAACCCTCAACAAACTAGTTACAGGAGCAACGTATCTTAATAAAGTCCATACATGTCAAGCCTGTAGCTAACATCAGATTCAATGAGAAAAGCTGAAAGCTCTTCTTTGAAGATCAGAAACAAGAAAAGAATGCCCACTCTCATCCCTTTTGTTCAACACAGACTGGAACTTCTAGAAAGAGTAATCAGCTAGGAATAAAGGGCATCCAGATTAGAAAGGAAGATGTAAAGTCTTCTGTTTGAAGAGGAAAGACTCCACCAAATCTTTCCTTCAGTGAAATGGTAAAGATTCCACCAAATAACTGAGAATAAATGGTTTCCGTAAAGTTTCAGGAAACAAAATCAATTTAAAAAATCAGCTGCATTTATAAACATCAACAATTAACTATGAGAAAGAGAAATTTTTAAAAATCCCATTTATAATATCATCAAAAAGAATAAAATACCAAGGAATACACTTAACCAAGGGGCTCAAAGATCTATACATTGAAAACTGTAAGGCACTGAGAAATGAAACAAAAGGTACAGATGAAAAGGTATCAGTATTCAATCAGAAAATTCAGTGCTGTTACAACGTCCATACTATCCAAAGCAGTCTGCTGATACAAAGCACTCCCTACCAAAAATCTAATGATATTTTTCACAGAAATAGAAAACGTTCTAAAATTTGCATAGCATCATAAAAGATCCCCAAAAGCCAACACAATCTTAAGAACAAAGCTAGAGGCATCACATGTCTGGATTTCAAACTATTATTACCAAGCAAGAGTCATCTAAACAGTATGGTATCAGTATAAAAACTGAATAGAGAGAACCAGAAATAAACCTATACATATGTGGCCAATTGACTTTCAACAATGGAGCCAATAATTTACAGTGGAGAAAAGATAGTCCTTCCAGGAAATGACATTGAGAAAACTGGACATCCATATACAACAGAATACAACTGGACCCCTCCCTTACATCATACACAAAAATCAACTCAAAATGGATTAAACACTTTAACACCAGACCTGAAACCATAAAATTCCAAGAAGAAAATACAGGTCTTAAGCTTCTCAGTGTCAGCCTAGGCAATGGCTTTTCGACATCAAATGCAAACAATCAGCAACTGGGACTATGTCAAGCTACAAAGCTGCACAGCAAAGGACCAGTGAGATGGAAAGGCAGCCTGCTGAGTGGAAGGCAGTATTTGCAAATCACGCATCCAACACAGGGTTACTACACAAAATATCCAAGGCACTTACAGAACAGCAAAACAAAACGAAAAATACCCAAATAACCGGTTTAACAAGAGGCAAAGGACCTAAATAGACGTTTCCAATGACGACGTGCAAATGGCCAACAGATCTGTGAGAAGATGGTCAACATCACTAATCATCAGATAAACGCAAATCAAAACCACTACGAGTCACCTGATACCTTTAGGATGTCTAGGATGTCAGAAAGACAAGAGGTAACAAATGCTGGCACAGATACGGGGAAAAGGGAATCCTCGTGCACAGCTGCTGAGACTGTAAACTGTTACAGCCAGTATGGAGAATAGTATGGAGGTTCCTCAAGAAAAACACAGCTACTGTATGGTCCAACAATCCCACTTCTGAACATGTGACCAGAGGGAATGGAACGACCAGGTCACATGAGCACTCCCTGTTTGTTGGTCCATTACTCACAACAGCCAAGCCGCGGAGACAACCTGAGTGTCCAACAAGGAGCAGGCAGAGTAGGATATTGTGTTTATAAACAATAGCAAGAAAAAAGAAGGAAATCCTGACATTTGCCACAACATGGTTGAACCTGATGGGCCTTACACTAAGTGGAATGAACAAGACAAAGACAAAGCCTGCCTGCTTACACCTGAAGTTATTTTATGAATAGGGTCTGAGGAGCTGCTGGTGACTAGAGTTGGTAACACTGTTATATATCTGAAATTTGCTGAAGAGCAGAAGTTAAATGTTCTCTCACACACAAACACACAGACACAAAGCTGAACACATGATCTGAAGGATGTGCTAACAGAGTGTAATACTCTCATCATGCTCATGTGTTCGTCCACCAAGTCATCACGCTGTATATTCTAAATACCTTCAGTTCAGTTGCTCACTCGTGTCTGACTCTCTGGGACCCCATGAACCGCAACACGCCAGGCCTCCCTGTCCATCACCAACTCCCAGACTGCACCCAAACCATCCAACCATCTCATTCTCTGTCGTCCCCTTCTCCTCCTGCCCTCAGTCTTTCCCAGCATCAGAGTCTTTTTAAACCAGTCACCTCCCCTCATCAGGTGGCCAAAGTATTGGAGTTTCAGCTTCAGCATCAGTCCTTCCAATGAACACCCAGGACTAATATCCTTTAGGATGGACTGGTTGGATCTCCTTGCAGTCCAAGGCACTCTCAAGAGTCTTATCCAACACCATAGTTCAAAAGCATCAATTCTTCAGCACTCAGCTTTCTTCACCGTCCAACTCTCACATCCATACATGACCACTGGAAAAACCACAGCCTTGACTAGACGGACCTTTGCTGGCACAGTAATGTCTCTGTTTTTTAATATGCTGTCTAGGTTGGTCATAACTTTCCTTCTGAGGACCGAGTGTCTTTTAATTTCGTGGCTGCAGTCACCATCTGCAGTGATTTTGGAGCCCAGAAAAATAAAGTCTGACACTGTTTCCCCATCTATTTGCCATGAAGTGATGGGACTGGATGTCATGATCTTAGTTTTCTGAATATTGAGCTTTAAACCAACTCTTTTACTCTCCTCTTTCATCAAGAGGCTCTTTATTTCTTCTTCACTTTCTGCCATAAGGGTGGTGTCATCTGCGTATCTGAGGTTATTGATATTTCTCCCGGCAATCTTGATTCCAGCTTGTGCTTCATCCAGCCCAGCATTTCTCATGATGTAGTCTGCATATAAGTTAAATTAAGCAGGGTGACAATATACAGCCTTGACGTACTCCTTTCCCTATTTGGAACCAGTCTGTTGTTCCATGTCCAGTTCTAACTGTTGCTTCCTGACCTGCATATAAGTTTCTCAAGAGGCAGATCAGGTGGTCTGGTATTCCCACCTCTTTCAGAATTTTCCAGTTTATTGTGATCCACACAGTCAAAGGCTTTGGCATAGTTAATAAAGCAGAAACAGATGTTTTTCTGGAACTCTCTTGCTTTTTCGATGATCCAGAGGATGTTGGCAATTTGATCTCTGGTTCCTCTGCATTTTCTAAAACCAGCTTGAACATCTGGAAGTTCACGGTTTAAGTACTGCTGAAACCTGGCTTGGAGAATTTTAAGCATTACTTTACTACTGTGTGTGATGAGTGCAATACCTTACAATATGTCAATTATACTATGCAGATGACACCAACCTTATGACAGAAAGTGAAGAGGAACTAAAAAGCCTCTTGATGAAAGTGAAGTGGACAGTGAAAAAGTTGAAAGCTCAACATTCAGAAAATGAAGATCATGGCATCTGGTCTCCTCACTTCATGGCAAATAGATGGGGAAACCGTGGAAACAGTGTCAGACTTTATTTTGGGGGGCTCCAAAATCACTGCAGATGGTGACTGCAGCCACGAAATTAAAAGATGCTTACTCCTTGGAAGAAAAGTTACGACCAACCTAGATAGCATATTCAAAAGCAGAGACATTACTTTGCCAACAAAGGTCCATCTAGTCAAGACTATGGTTTCTCCAGTAGTCATGTATGGATGTGAGAGTTGGACTGTGAAGAAGGCTGAGCGCTGAAGAATTGATGCTTTTGAACTGTGGTGTTGGATAAGACTCTTGAGAGTGGCTTGGACTGCAAGGAGATCCAGCCAGTCCATTCTGAAGGAGATCAGCCCTGGGA
>SJYA01002976.1:1607155-1632989 GCA_006410615.1 Neotragus moschatus
TCTTCACTTTCTGCCATAAGGGTGGTGTCATCTGCGTATCTGAGGTTATTGATATTTCTCCCAGCAATCTTGATTCCAGCTTGTGCTTCATCCAGCCCAGCATTTCTCATGATGTAGTCTGCATATAAGTTAAATTAAGCAGGGTGACAATATACAGCCTTGACGTACTCCTTTCCCTATTTGGAACCAGTCTGTTGTTCCATGTCCAGTTCTAACTGTTGCTTCCTGACCTGCATATAAGTTTCTCAAGAGGCAGATCAGGTGGTCTGGTATTCCCACCTCTTTCAGAATTTTCCAGTTTATTGTGATCCACACAGTCAAAGGCTTTGGCATAGTTAATAAAGCAGAAACAGATGTTTTTCTGGAACTCTCTTGCTTTTTCGATGATCCAGAGGATGTTGGCAATTTGATCTCTGGTTCCTCTGCATTTTCTAAAACCAGCTTGAACATCTGGAAGTTCACGGTTTAAGTACTGCTGAAACCTGGCTTGGAGAATTTTAAGCATTACTTTACTACTGTGTGTGATGAGTGCAATACCTTACAATATGTCAATTATACTATGCAGATGACACCAACCTTATGACAGAAAGTGAAGAGGAACTAAAAAGCCTCTTGATGAAAGTGAAGTGGACAGTGAAAAAGTTGAAAGCTCAACATTCAGAAAATGAAGATCATGGCATCTGGTCTCCTCACTTCATGGCAAATAGATGGGGAAACCGTGGAAACAGTGTCAGACTTTATTTTGGGGGGCTCCAAAATCACTGCAGATGGTGACTGCAGCCACGAAATTAAAAGATGCTTACTCCTTGGAAGAAAAGTTACGACCAACCTAGATAGCATATTCAAAAGCAGAGACATTACTTTGCCAACAAAGGTCCATCTAGTCAAGACTATGGTTTCTCCAGTAGTCATGTATGGATGTGAGAGTTGGACTGTGAAGAAGGCTGAGCGCTGAAGAATTGATGCTTTTGAACTGTGGTGTTGGATAAGACTCTTGAGAGTGGCTTGGACTGCAAGGAGATCCAGCCAGTCCATTCTGAAGGAGATCAGCCCTGGGATTTCTTTGGAAGGAATGATGCTAAAGCTGAAACTCCAGTACTTTGGACACCTCATGAGAAGAGTTGAGTCATTAGAAAAGACTCTGATGCTTGGAGGGATTGGGGGCAGGAGGAGAAGGGGACAACAGAGGATGAGATGGCTGGATGGCATCACCGACTCGATGGACGTGGGTCTGAGTGAACTCTGGGAGTTGGTGATGGACAGGGAGGCCTGGCATGCTGCGATTCATGGGGTCGCAAAGAGTCAGACGTGACTGAACTGAACTGAACTGAAGCTGGGGGGGAAAAACAAGAGTTACGAGCAAACAACCTCCTTAAAGTAGGAAAGGCTGCCCAGCACAGGCCAAATCTCAGTAATGGTTCTCACTGAAAGCTACATGATTTTTACAAGCCTAAGAACCCACAAAAGTTTGTGTTTATTTACTCTAAAAGCTCTTTAAAGTGATATTGTCCCCCACAAAGGTCAAGAAGCGATTTCAAACTATTTGCTGAAACTTTAGCAGGTGAACTGTCTAATAGTTACAAATAAATATCTATCACGGGGGACAGATCAACACTTAGAAGTCCGACCAACCCCAAGGCCTCAGGGAACGCTTGCTTCACTTACTTGTTGGGCTCTCATGACATTTTGCTCTTGGTATGCCACTGCCAAACTAAATACAGCAATGGGCTAGAATTTTTTGCCTCCTTGAAAATGACTTAGGATTGCTTAAAGATAAGAAAATTTAACTATCAAAATTATAAACTACCTATTATGGGATCCAAAGAAAAGAGTCTCAATCTAATGGTCTTACAAGAATTATTATAATAAATGTAAAAGTAGATTTTATACTCTTAAAATATGCATTTATCAGGTACTATAAAAAATAATATGGTCAAGGATTAGATAATAAACTACAAAACAGCATGCAATTTTTCCTTCTTAATCTTTACAAAATGTGTATAGCCAAAAGTAGAGCAATCCAAAAAATTTCTTTAACAATTTGGATGAAGATAAAGATGGTTCCAACTAAACCTTTAAAAAATTCTGTGAAAATGAAACCAAGAAAGCAATAGGAAATAAGCGTGGATGGCTACCGATATACACGTGTGTGTGTGTGCACATACATGTAATAAATGCCAACAAATCCTTCATTAAGAATTCCTTGGCACTTAGCAGCCAAGATTTGGAAATGTGACTACAATTATACCAACGTAAACCCAGTGTTAACTTCTCGGCAATAGTTTTGACAAGCATGCTGTGGTTAGGTGCGTTGTTATCAGGAGAAACTGAGTGAACTCTATGTACTGTCTTTACAGCTCTTCTGTAAATTGAGAATTTTTCCAAAATAGGTTAAAGTCTGACTATATAAAAAATTGAATCTCACTTTAAAAAATCCATGGAAAGTATCCCAAAAGAAATGCCACTCTTTAATATGCAAAATCAGAAAGATAAAGACAACAACCCACTAGGAAGATAAGCAAACATTTCACTAAGGAAACACAAACGACTGGTGAACAGAAGGGAGGACGCTCAATCCTACTCCATTACAGCATGAGAATTAAACCATGAAGCAATTTGAAGAGATCTAACTTTTTAATGCTACTGCTCAGAATTTATTCTACACAGACTTATACAAAGTACACAAAGATGTCTATATAAAGATACTCACAATAAATGTTGCTTCAAAGAGCTCCAAAGCAAACAAAGACCACAAACCTAAGGAGAGTCTAAACACACATTAACGGGGGATTAAGATGAGAGAAATGTTGGTGCACATTTAGATGAATACATAGAAAGGACCAAACAGTCACTGAAAAAGGCAGCCATCTCCATCACACTATGTGAGCACTATTCGAGAGCACAGTCTATTCTAAATCTTAACTGAGAATTGTATTTCAAAATGCTTTTTCATATAAAACATATTGTGTTTCACAGAATATTAATACTGATGCCAAGCGGAAAGATTTACTGGTCACAGTTTACTTCTATTAATCAGCATCCACAGCATCCAGTATACTCAACTATTATACTTGTAGCTTTAATTTCTGAGAAACTGGGAAGAAATAACAAGCTTTCAGAGAATAATGACATGTGAACAGTAGTCAACTTCCCAGAAGACACATCCAGGACTTCCAAGTAAGGCTGTTACAGGAAGATGATGTTGACTGACCTGACCAATTAAACTGGGGTCTTTTAAAGCCAACTGATTTAATTTCCTTGAATTATACATTTTCTGAAAAATAACCTTAATGTGTTCCTCTAAGATTTGAAGGAGAAATGTGAGTAAATATATTATGAAATTATAGGTTCCCCATGACAAAGTTTTAGTGAAATTGTATGTACACCTTAGTATTAACACCATTCCTCACATAACTTGATGTAAACAAATCCCAACTAAAAATTTAACTGGAAGTTAAATGAATGTTCTTTCAAACTCTGATATCTGCACAAATTAAAAAAAAAAGTAAAAAAACCACTCAGACTGGAAGCATGGTTTGGATACATTTATCAACCCCAGATGTACTTACTGTAGGAAGATTATAGCTTAATTAAAGCCCTGGCGGGGTCAGTGATGTTCATATGCAAGATGTTTCCACCGAGTGTCACTTGGGTACAATCAATTAAAACGCACCATGAATTGTTAAATGGAAAAATCCAAAACAAGAGTCTGTTGTTACACAAGGTTTTTGCACGCATTAAGAGGTTAATTTTGTTCTGGTGCATGCGTGTAACAGTAATATTTATATCAGATATTCATAGCTTACTTAGATGATTGATATCAATTTCTCTTCATAATATGACCAGCAAATAAAACACACAGCAGTTCTAATATAAAGAAATAACATGTGACAAGGTTCCCTAAAACATTTCTATTTTGGACCTCACAAGCTAAATTGCTTTTGCTGGCCCCTTCCACCTCTCAGCATGGTTGACAGACAAATTGATCGAAACATTGGAAAATAATATGCTTGCAAAATTTCTCTGGGTGAGTTTTCAGTCTTTTGAATTTTTCATACAAGAACAAAATGAAAGATTGCCTCCTTGATTTTTCCTCCATTATGCGGCCCCATCTTATGTACGACAGGAACATACAATACTTCAAACAGCAGCAGTACGTTGTAAACAGAATGTGTAACATTCTTCATAAAACACCCAAGCTGTGTGAAGTTTAAGAGACTGGGTAGCAGGCATCTTTGCCCTGAGATTATGTTGTTCAATTATCATGAATTCATACATTTGAAGCTGCCTTAGGGCCTCTCATTAGACGCAGGGGTGTTTATTACAGGAAAGATTGCCTGTACCACTTAAGAAGGAAGAAGGCTGGGCGACTTGATCAGAAATGTTGACATGAGGTGTGTAAAGAATGCCATTCACTCACGTCTTCCAACTTCAATATTAGGATCCTTCACTTTTTACGACTTCTTTAAAGCCCCTCTGAACCGCAGACAGAGGAACCAAGAGAAGACTTTCCAGAGTGTCCTGCATGCACTAACAGCATGACCTGATCTCCAGGTGACTTGTTACCCTTGAGTGTGCAGAAATCACTTCACAGGCAAAGAAATGGCAACAGAAGTAGCACTCTAATCACACAGCCACACGCAGCCAAGGGGGGGCAGTGAACACAGCCCCGTGCCCGTGTGGCAGGGACAGACGCCCTGGCCAGCAGGCAGCCACGTCTGCCTCCACTTCCTGCTCTTCAGACACCCCTAGGCCCTCAGGCTCTTACAGCATTTCTAAATTAATGTCTATAGCATTACAGGAGAAGCAGAGTCCTCATACATTTAAATTTACACCTCATGAAAATTCTTATTAACTAAATTTTTCCCTCAATGCTCGCAGGTCAAGAATCGATGAATAGTCAATTTTTTCCAGTCAAAATTAAACAAATCATAAAAAATGGCGTAATTTTCAGCATTGCAGATTAGATTCAGTGGGCAATATCTGCCAGATATGAGAAACAGAACTCATCACGTTGCACTGAAGTGAGTTCCACCGTAGTATTTTTATTTCACTTCCTCAGGCTCACCACTTCTGGTAAGTTCACTACGATCTTTCACAAAATAACCTGGTTTGAAACAGACTTCGTAGGTCCCTGTCCCGATGCCCCGAAACATGAGGTAACCCCGGGAGGAGGCAGGGAGTGGAGCTGCAGGACACGCGGGGACTTCAAGCGCCCCACCTCTGACCACCCGCCTGGGACCACAGGTGCCCAGACTTCCAGAGCACTGCACCAACAAAGACAGGGCCACAGGGGTGTTTGATGGGTGCTTCCTACACAAAAATCTTCGCTCAGAATTTCAGGGAACGCGGCAGCCCTTTGTCCGTACTCAGAACCTTTAATTCCTATTCTATTTGGACTCAGGTCTGATTATGAGTTAATGACAAGACCCAGGTCAACACACCAGAGGGAACACAGGACAGGACGGCCAACAGCACCAGTGTGAGGCGTGTGGGGAGGTGTGGCCGGAGGCAAACACCGCTTGGTGAAGAGAAAGGAAAACACCCCTCGAAGAAAAGAGGAGCACGCCAGCTGTAGCTCTGCGCTCAGTCTACGCTCACCGCCGACAGCGAGCCCTGCTTAAGCAGGCAAGGAGTGAAATGGCGTTCTCATGATACGACTGAAGGGGAAAAACCCGCAAGTGTTCTTTTTGTCTTGAAGCAAAAAGCAACTTACAACCTGTGAACACACCTCAGTCGGGGCTCTTTGGAGGACAACCGCGCTCTGTCGAGAACAGGTCCTCCCGGGGCGTCTGGCGTGTGCACAGCCACGCTGCCCAGGACAGAGCGCTCCTTCAGGCTGAACCAGAAACGCTTCTCTAAAAACGCTCTGCAATCCCTCCCATCCCTTCCCCCAGAGCAAGTGAGACCAGCAAGCACACGGGTGCCTCCTCAACATGTCCGTGACCCAGAGATGTTAGCTCTCAGGCTGAAATAATGCTTCTTCTGTGGCTGAGACCACAAGGGACAAGACTGTGGCACAGAACTTACTCAAGAAAGCATACAGGAGGGTGAAGTTTGTCATCACGCCTGACGGGAGCGGAGCAGGGACTCAGCCAGACCAGAAGGTAGCCTTTGACCTGGACCTGAGTTAGCTAGTTATTATATAAACCTGAGTCAGGCTGCTGACTCATGGCGAATCTGGGCTGGGTCTCCTTGAGCCGTCCACTAACACCAGCCAGGCTGCGGACTACAACCATCCGCTCTCCCACCCCACCACGACCACCAGTATTACCACTACTGAGCCCGTGTTTGTGACCCCACCACATCTGAACCCTGCAGGGCAAGCAGAGTGTCTGTCACCTGCCAGAGTTGGTGAGTGGCAAGAGCTGGCGTCGGGCCCAGCAGCCTGACTCTGACACTCCGATCTCACTCTGGGCGGACCAGCTAGAGGACACACCCAGGCCCGTCTCACACGTAACGGTACAATACAGAGCTCCCAGTGAGAGACGACATGTGAAGCACAGAGCATAGTTCCTATGCAAGTGACAGCGGAACACAGTGAAAACCTGGGTTCCAAGAGTCTAGTCTGATCAACAGAATATGAAGAGTGCTGGGTGGGGCTGCTGCAGCTCTGGAAGTGAGAAGGCAGTCCTTTGCGAGAGGGCACAGCAAGGCCCAGCTGGTGGCTTCAGGCAGGAGGCAGGCAGGAGAGCCGGCAGAGGCGGCGAAGAGCCAGCCAGCCCCTCGTCTCCTCCAGACCCGCCAAAAGCAACCAATGGAACCACCTCCCAGGAAGCTAAGGTTACAGTGGACTTTTAAAAAAAGACTTGACTTTTTAAACAGCCTGTAAGAATTGTCACCAATGGCAAATTTCTCGAATTTCTCCCAAGCATCTCAAAAGTTTTATAGCTTTTTTAAAAACTATCATACAATCAAGTTTCGGACCAGGATCATTTTTTTAAACTCAGAGGAGCACAGTAGACGTTCCTTGGTGTACTCGGAAAGGTCCAGTTCTTCCCCCGCCTCTCAAATCCCAGGACATGTGTCCTGTGTAGAGGGCCCTGAGTGAGACCTCCTAACAAGAATACCAAGAAAAAGGAGCCCCAAAGCCCCAGGACATCGCTATTGTCCTGATTTGTAAACCCTACTTCCTGCCAGGACAGCACCAAAATAGTACTTCAAACTGTAGAAATAACATTTTATTCATAGTTCAAAAAAGACACACGAAGTGAAAGCAAGAAACCCAGAGGGACACACCGTGCCCAGTCTCACCTTTTGGGCTCAAAGTCTAAAATTACAGCAAGCTAGGGCAATGTCTGCACGCAACGACAGCCAGGGCTTCTCAGCCCACTCCTGCTTCTGTACTGTTAAATATGGTTGGTTTGCACTTAAAGCAGGAGTCTGTGTCTCTCAGTTGCTTATTTTGCTTCAGTATGCCTTAAAGTGCCACACTGCTTAATATCTTGGAAAAGCTCCTGTGTGGAACAGCAGCATTCTTAAGTTAGGAGACAAATCCGAGAAAACCTCTACAATTTGGCTTCCATATCTCTGAATTGGTATTTCAATGACAGATGTTCGTTGCGGCAAAAACCTCTGTCAGGACAAAATTAGGTGATCTATCATTTTAAGATATGGTCTTCATATACTGTTTACTCGAAGATATCACTTGCCTCAAGCCAATTTTGACCAAGAACATTTTGTGATATGGAAGTGATTTGTATATCATCATTTTTGTGATAAATGTAGCTCTTGAACACAAAATAACCTACCATTCCACAGTATTACAGTTAAAACTCCTCCACCAGTAAATCTGCCCTAGTGCTTTTATTACTACCAAGATACTGTATGTAGACACCAGTAGATTTTTTTCCCCTTGAATAAGATTTCCACTTGTCTGCCTTTGGACTGGGTGTAGAATTTCTAACCCACTGTCAAGGCGCCCTGAACCCTACCCTCTGCCTAGCTCCTGAAGCTCCTTAGGGACATGGTGCCTTCCTGGAGGGCTCCTGCAGTTTTACGGCCCTTGGTGGCACTTGCCAAGCCACCGCTGCTCCCCGGCAGGCAGCCATCTGGGTGAACAAAGCTGTTATCCATCTAGAGAGCCCACCCCTGGGGCCCAGGATGGGGACATGGGGCAGGGTGGGCAGACGGCTAGGAGCAGTCACTGGTCCAGGGACAGTAATGTTCCTCCAGGAGGTGGCTGTGAAATACGGAGGTGACAGGCCTGCGCACCGAATACATGCACAGACTGGGTGAGGCTGAGGGGGGCAGCGGGAGCCACGGGTCAGAGGAGACCCGAGCTCAGAGGACACCTGCTCCTAATGAAAAGGGAAACTGAGTGGCTCTGCTTCTCCCTTTTCCAGGTTTCTAAACCGGAAAACACCCAGAGGAAGGTACTGCCACCCTGAGCCAAGGGCTCCCGACACAAGCCCAGGTGGAGCGAGAATGACCAGCACCATCTGTAACAGTTACATTCGCCTGCCAGGCGCGGGGGACGGCACTTCCCTGGTACTGATTCGCCGACAATGATGGATGACTCAACTTGGCACTCAGTCCCACCATCCCAATCCCCCCTCAATGAAACAGCCCCACCGCAGCTGCCTGGGGGTGTTGGTCCTGGTGCCGGGCACCCAGGCCCCAGAGTGGCCCTGTCACCCACCGGACAGAACTGTGCCGTGACTGGAAGGACACCCCACGCCCATCTGCACACTTGATTTACCCAAATACTGGCCAACTAGCCTATTTCACAAGAGCAAGAGATGACACAGAAAAAAAAGTTTTAAGGATTTTTCATGCCTTATATCCTAAAATCTAGGATGGTCTAAAAAACAAATCCGCATGTGAGCATGAGCGACAGCACAGTGCTTGCTTTGCGGCAGCCCTGCACACCAGCTCAAGCCGAGGGCCGTGTGCAGGGTCAGGCGGCCCCGCACACCAGCTCAAGCCGAGGGCCGTGTGCAGGGTCAGGCGGCCCCGCACACCAGCTCAAGCCGAGGGCCGTGTGCAGGGTCAGGCGGCCCCGCACACCAGCTCAAGCCGAGGGCCGTGTGCAGGGTCAGGCGGCCCCGCACACCAGCTCAAGCCGAGGGCCGTGTGCAGGGTCAGGCGGCCCCGCACACCAGCTCAAGCCGAGGGCCGTGTGCAGGGTCAGGCGGCCCCGCACACCAGCTCAAGCCGAGGGCCGTGTGCAGGGTCAGGCGGCCCCGCACACCAGCTCAAGCCGAGGGCCGTGTGCAGGGTCAGGCGGCCCCGCACACCAGCTCAAGCCGAGGGCCGTGTGCAGGGTCAGGCGGCCCCGCACACCAGCTCAAGCCGAGGGCCGTGTGCAGGGTCAGGCGGCCCCGCACACCAGCTCAAGCCGAGGGCCGTGTGCAGGGTCAGGCGGCCCCGCACACCAGCTCAAGCCGAGGGCCGTGTGCAGGGTCAGGCGGCCCCGCACACCAGCTCAAGCCGAGGGCCGTGTGCAGGGTCAGGCGGCCCCGCACACCAGCTCAAGCCGAGGGCCGTGTGCAGGGTCAGGCGGCCCCGCACACCAGCTCAAGCCGAGGGCCGTGTGCAGGGTCAGGCGGCCCCGCACACCAGCTCAAGCCGAGGGCCGTGTGCAGGGTCAGGCGGCCCCGCACACCAGCTCAAGCCGAGGGCCGTGTGCAGGGTCAGGCGGCCCCGCACACCAGCTCAAGCCGAGGGCCGTGTGCAGGGTCAGGCGGCCCCGCACACCAGCTCAAGCCGAGGGCCGTGTGCAGGGTCAGGCGGCCCCGCACACCAGCTCAAGCTGAGGACTGTGTGCAGGGTCAGGCTGCTACATGTGAGATGAGGTGCACCCTGGGTGCACAGCTTCCTGCGAGGAACCTGGCTGGGGCTCCAAGTGGAGAAAGGGACATGGCCTCTGCCCTTGTAGAATTCATCTGGCCAAGAGACAGCACTGCCAGTGCTTCTGAAACCTGAGCGTGGACATCAAGTAAGTAACACAGACAGTCACAGGTGTGCGTGGAGGGCCTCAGGGGACACCTGCGCCATGGGATACCAAGTACTACTGAGGCTTCTCAGGGGCTCCGCAAGGTGTCAGGCATTGCAAGAGGCAGAGAGGAGAGGGGAAGCATTTCAGGAGGGGCAGGGGTAAGCCCCAGGGAGGAGCTGAGAGCGAGCAAGGATACAGAGAGGAGCAGGGTGCCGGCAGGCTGGTGGCCATGAGCGCTGGGAAGGGCCAGAGCAAGGCAAGACGACAGGTGCGAGCCAGGACAGGGACAACCAGCAGAGGGCTGTGGACACGAGAGGGGCACAGACACAGCTCCCTGGGGAGTCAAAGCCGGGGGAAGAGCCACGAGGACCCCACACAGTCAGCGACTGCTAAGGAGCAGCCTCAGACGGAGTGACTTAAAGCCAGGTTTAGCTCCTGGCCCTGCCTGCCAGCAACCAGAGCTGAGCAGTTCTGATGGTCCTGCCTGGGGTGACATGTGTGGCAGGGGGAAGCTGGCAAATCCCCGGGGCCCGGGACACACCCAGGAGGACCCTCCCCCCTACCTGGCTGGAGGGGCTGCTGCGCCCCTGTCCCCCCCACCTCTCGCCTCAGGGGCAGCGTGGCCCCTTCCCTGGCAGCCTCAGGATTCCAAGAAGGTCTGGGCAGAAGTGGCACAGCTCCCAAGCCCGGTCGTGAACAGCCACGCTCCACAGGCCAGCCCAGAGCCCAGGGTGGACTCACACACCCATCCTGGGTGAGAGCAGGTCCCAAACTGCTCCCCTTGAAGAGGTCTGCTCGCAGAGCTGGCCTCAGGCCCTTGGATCGGGGGCAGGTGCCCACCGCTCCATGAACAGCATGGCTCACTGCGCTGGAGCACTCCAAAAAAGCCACGTGCTTCCTCGCGCAGCAGTCACACACCTGAACTCCGTGGGGCTAGGCATCTGGAACCTGGGGATGTGCTACACAGAGGAGGCTGATGTGAGCAGCCCTCATTAAACCCCCACTGTCGAGTCTCAACAGAGCCTCCCTGGCAGAGCACAGTCCACATGTGTGGTCATAACTTGCAGCTGCAGGAGCCACTGTCCCATGCAACCCTGGGGAGCTGGAAGCCTGGGTCCACTTCCGCCAGACCTGGTGCCCGTTCCTTTCCCCTTTGGTTTGTATTGTAGGGGCTATGAGTCCTCTTCCTGCAGCAAATCACAGCTGTGGGGTGGTCCTCCTGGGGACCCCAGTACAGAGGTGAGGTGCCATGTCCCTGCCAAGTGGTATGAGAACAGGAAAGGAAAGGATGGCTGTGGATCCTCGTGTGATGCTGCCTCCGTCCCTAAGCAAGGGGCACCGACGGGCCTACTCCAGACAGGGCCTCATGGGCCAAAGAAGGGTGAGGGGCCGGGGGAGGGAGACCACGAGCAGAGGGGGCGCCCCTCAGAGAGCAGGGGCGTGGGAAGCCAGGATAAGAGGGTCCCAGCGCACCAGAGCCAGGCGCTCCCACCACTGAGGCCCACCGGAAAGGCAGCCTGCGGGGAATGGAAGAACAAGAGAAGCAGCCGCGGTCTGTGTGTCCATTCAGATCGAGGGACCAGGAAGCAGAGCTGCACCCTCACAGCTCCACTCAGCCAAGGGGCCTTTCTTTCCCTTCCCCCTGCTCCCAGCACCCAGTCACCCGGGCAGGAGGCAGGGACTCCCAAGCTCACCCCTGCACCTCTGGAGGCATCAGAGCCAAGCAGGGCCTGGCTCTTCCCCAACCCCTGCTCCGGAGAGCTGACCTGACGGCAGCCTGACAGCAGAAGCTGGCGGGGAGCAGAGGGCCGGCGAGGTGTCGCCTGCGACAGATCTCAGGCCTCAGTCCAGCCCACCCGGGGTGCAGGTCAGGGCCCCCCTTGCCCCACCTCGGCAGGGCCTCTGACCTCCATGTTCCAGGGCCCCAAACTGGCTGAAGAGCCCCAGGTAGTCCAGGGGCTCGGGGCCTGCCAGAGGGGGACACAGCAACGCTCTGTGCCTCAGGACGCGCCTCTCCAGGTCACCGTCCAGGGGTCAGGGCACCGCGGGCCCTGACGCCAGAAGCCGGCCCAGCAGGACCCACAGGCCCACGCCTCTGCAGCGCTCAGACGTTCTCAGGGCTGCGGCAGAGGTGCCCAGGCTCACCGGGCAGGGATCTGTGTTGCACGTCACACACGGCACCTGCCACAGCTGCATCTCGTGCACAGGGATTAGGAACGTGTCTGCCACGTGTGAGACGGGAAATTACAGTTCAGTGTAACAACTTCTAAATTGCAATATTTTACATTTATTTCCAATATATTTTTCTTTCAGCCGTACGACATGAACAGTTGAAACATACAGCAGCACATTCATCACTCAGCAAGATACACTGCGACAGCGATCCGGGGGGCTGCAGGGTCCGCGCACCAACACTACATTTTCCTAACACATCTCCCACATATTATTCAAAGTGATGCTTTCATGGCCTTGTAGATCAGCTCAGAGGGTAGATGGTGTCTTTCACTATTTTTTTTTTTTTTTTATTGTCTTTTACCTGTCAGGAGCTCAAGGTGCCTATAATTCTTTAAATTCTACACGTAAGGAGACGATGCCACACTGTATAAAGGACTCTGTTGCTCTGCATGGTTCCATTTCCACACTGGGCCCAATGGAACCTCATGGATAGTGGGCCAGATTTCCATCCAGCCCCACTCGTGAATTTTTATTGCAAGGAGCTGCTCTCCGTCTTCGTAACATGGAAGAACAATACATGCTGTTTCATGAAGGGGCCTTCTTGCCCCCACCCCCTCCCCCTACAAAGGGAAGTTTCCATCTGCTGGGGGAGAGAAAGGGCAGCCTTGGGATGAGGGAAAGCCCACCACGGGCCAGTCCCCAGCTCTGAGCCCTGGGGAGCGAGCCCTCAGGGCGGGGCCCGGGGGTGCTGCAGGGCATGAAGCAGGGCAGCAAGGCGACAGTTCAGAGAAGCAGCAAGGGGCGGAGGCGAGGAGGAGGAGGAGCCACAGAGAAGAGGAAGGGGGAGAGAGGAAGCGCAGAGGTGGGAAGGGGGGAAGGAGAACTGCACCAGGCACCTGGTGACCGCAGGACGGGCCCTGCAGCCCACCCAGGCCTGCTCAGCACCACCACCAAGGCCTAAACCTGCTCAGCCCACCACTACGTTCCTTCTGGCCCGTTCCGAATACAGATGGTGACAGACACTGGAACACAGACAAAGGGTCAAGACTTCACCTTCTGCTGGATGCACTGTGCACGGAGCAGAGGGGAAAGTTCTCAATTACTGGGCATTTAAACCACTGAAACAGTCCATTCCCATAAGCACAAGGATGATTCATCCTCATAATGATCAAACTGAGGCCCTGTAGGAACCAGAAGGGGCCTGTGAATCAGAGAGTCCATCATGTTCAGGGTAATTTTCAGGTCAAGTATATTTAACTGTATTGCAGTGCTCCAAAAATTAGCAACCCATGAATGACAGAACTAGTCTCATCAGGCAGCGCAATCCAGCGTCTGACCTTGCCAGCCAGCAGGAGGGAAAGGCCTGACCACGAGGAGTTCTGTACAGTCACACAGCATCCAATTCTTGTCGTTTCTTAAAAATTTAATTTCTGCAATAAAGCTTATGATTTAAAAAATGGTTTCTTACAACAGTGAAGAATTCTTGTAAACACACAAGAGGAAATTCTCCAGAGTATGTCTGTGGGGGCAGGGGAGGTGAATGGACCCTGAGGACCCAGTACTGGCCAGGGGGAGAGAGCCAGGACCTCCAGGAAACCACAGAGCCCTGCCTCTGGACCCTGAGGGACTCTGCCTCCAACCCCAGGACCAGGGAAGGGAACGGCGAGCAGTGGGAGCCCGGCCTGACATCCTGACCTTACTAGACAAAGAACCACCTTACACCGGGCATCCCCGTGCCTGAGGCCCGCACACCAGAGTGGACACTCCCGTATCTGAAGGGCAAATGACCTCGAACCGTGACCTATCAAACACAGTCTTAACCAAGTGTATTTTTGTGTTTTCATGCCTCCCCAAACAGCGCGAGACTGGCGTTAACTGCAGCCTATGGCCCAGAAGAGGCTGCACAGCCCCTCGGGGTCACACAGCAGAGGAGCGGCAGAGGCGAGACCGCCTGGTCCGTCTCCCGAGACGCCACGGTCGCTGCTACCCTCGCCGGAGCCTCCGCCACCAAGTAAGGCCCACCAGCAGACCTATTCCCACCCATAACAGGAAAACCAAGCTCCCACTACTGCTGTCAGAAGAGAAACCTCACACCCTGCCGCCCGACCCACAAAGCAGCTGCCTTCAGGATGAAGAATTTTACATCTGTCACAAAAACACCCATCACATTTAATGCATTCTCAGAATTTCCATCTTTGCCACCTGCCCTGATGATAAACCACATAATCATGCTACTGTACACAGGAAATCAGGGTTTCATCAAACACCATGAGGAGAGTGACATCAAGGAGAGCTGGAGCGGCATTCCCAACAAACACCATTAAACTCAACACTTTTTTTCTTTTAAAGCTCTATCAAGAGACTCATGAGATGCTTAGAACTTAAGCTATAGAGTTCAGAGGGGAATGGTGGCAGAGCATTCTGAAGGATTTTGGTCATGAATGGTATATAATTTTTTACAACAAGTCTTGCTCCAGTAATAAAATGCTTTATTCACCCGCCATTCCCAGTCAGTGTGCATGCCTCCGTCCGTGGCCAGCACAGTCACCGCATGCCTGCTGGCCTTTTATCTGCATGCTAAGCTGCTCTGAGAAGACTTGGTCTCTCCTTATTTTGTCAGAGGGTCCCTATTACACAGCTCATTACAAGTGTCCCTAACTCTTAGACAATTCTCAGTTGACGACGTAGCTTTGACGGCGTGGCTAATGAAGTATAAAGCTTCAACAACAAATCATTTACAAGTCCTGGGTACTGCATTTCTAACGGAGGAAGTTTTTAATCATAAGCAAATGTGATCATTTATGTTAAGCAACCCATGGATCTGGTCAACGCAGCACAAACAGCCATTAAGCAAAAATTACGACAATAAGGAGACAGAACAGGTAACGCTGCAGTTTATGCTCGTTACAGAGTCTAATAAACATTCTCGCAGTAGAGCTGAGAACGCTAGAAACCCCCCCTCCCCCGCCCCCGTCTCCTGAGAAACCTGCACAAAGGGCAAGCATCAGTTAAGACCTGGACACGGAGTGGCGGACTGGTCCACAACCGGGAAGGGGCACATCAAGGCTGTGTGCTGCCACTCTGTTCACTTAACTCACATGCTGACTACATCGTGAGAAATGCCAGGCGGGTGAATCACAAGCTGGAATCAAGATCGTCAGGAGAAATATTGACAATTTCAGACAAGCAGATGATGCCACTCTAACGGCAGAAAGTAAAGAGGAACTAAAGGACTCTTGATGAGGGTAAAAGAGAAGGGTGAAAAAGCTGGCTTAAAACTCAACATCCAAAAAACTAAGATCATGGATTCCAGTCCCATCACTTGAGAAAAAGTGGAAATTGTGACATATCTTACTTTCTTGGGCTCCAAAATCACTGTACCAGGACTGCAGCCATAAAATTCAAAGATGCTTACTCATTGGAAGTAAAGCTATGACAAACTTAGACAGTGTATTAAAAAGCAGAGACATCACTTTGCCAACAAAAGCCTATATAATCAAAGTTATGGTTTTTCTAGTAATCATGTACAGATGTAAGAGTTGGACCATAAAGAAGGTTAAGTGCCAAAGAATTGATGCTTTTGAAATGTGGTGCTGGAGAAGACTCTTTAGAGTCCCTTGGCCTCTCAGCAAAAAGACGGAACCAGTCAATCCTAAAGGAAATCAACCCTGAATATACACTGGAAGGACTGATGCTGAAGCTCCAATCCTTTGGCCACGTGATGCAAAGAACTGACTCACTGGAAAAGATCGTGATGCTGGGAAAGACGGAGAGTAGGAGAAGGAGGGGGTGACAGAGGATGAGATGGCTGGATGGCATCACTGACTCAATGGACGTGAATCTGAGCAAGCTCCGGGAGACAGTGAAGAACAGAAGCCTTGTGTGTGATAGTCGACAAGGTTGCAAAGAGTTGGACATGACTTAGTGACTGAAGGACAACAATAAATGTCTTCTTGATAAAACTGAAGTTAAAGCTTCCCTGCGCTTAATTCTATGCTNTTCTAGTAATCATGTACAGATGTAAGAGTTGGACCATAAAGAAGGTTAAGTGCCAAAGAATTGATGCTTTTGAAATGTGGTGCTGGAGAAGACTCTTTAGAGTCCCTTGGCCTCTCAGCAAAAAGACGGAACCAGTCAATCCTAAAGGAAATCAACCCTGAATATACACTGGAAGGACTGATGCTGAAGCTCCAATCCTTTGGCCACGTGATGCAAAGAACTGACTCACTGGAAAAGATCGTGATGCTGGGAAAGACGGAGAGTAGGAGAAGGAGGGGGTGACAGAGGATGAGATGGCTGGATGGCATCACTGACTCAATGGACGTGAATCTGAGCAAGCTCCGGGAGACAGTGAAGAACAGAAGCCTTGTGTGTGATAGTCGACAAGGTTGCAAAGAGTTGGACATGACTTAGTGACTGAAGGACAACAATAAATGTCTTCTTGATAAAACTGAAGTTAAAGCTTCCCTGCGCTTAATTCTATGCTTTTGAGTGGATTCCGTGTCCTCTCAGGCAATCGGGACTTCCGCCATCATACAGTAGACGATATTCTCTCAACACCCACATTTATCAGATGGTGAGAACGACAAGGTGTAACGGTCAGCAAAGTGCTTAAGTTGTTTGAGCTTGTGCTCCTGCACCCATAGAAGCCTGTGAGACCCACTGAGGGGTGGGAGGCTGGGGCTGGCACAGAACAGGTGACACGCAAGCAGCCTCTGTGCCCCTGAACTGGGGTCTAGTGCAACAGAGTACGCCCTGCCGGGCACAGCAAAGCCAACGCTGAACAGCCAGCTGTGCTGAGGCCTCCCCACCTCCTCAGGGTCTCACGCACTTCTGCCTCGATCGATCCCAGCGCTGTCTGCACTGAGAGAGCCGATGTCCGTGGAGATGTCCCATGCTTGGACGGCCCCCATCATGACAGCCTGGTCTCCCCCACCTTCCACAGCAAAGGAAGACTTGCAACATAGCAAGGAAAGTGAGAAGCAACGAACGTGCATGAGAATCGCCACCTGAGGATGGCAGAGACACCCAGGACTCTCTAAAAGCACGAAGCCACCGACTGTCATGGACAAAGATGCTTAAGGACACTTCCCTGCCCTTCTCCCTGGTCACAGAGCACCTCCTATGCCAAGGACACGGCTACAGCAGGGGCCCAGCACTTCCCTCCTGACACAATGACGAGACAGAATAGGAAGAAAAGATTCTACTCACAGAAATCAGCTTTTTAAAGTGTCTGAAAATAGCTGTTTCTGAGACAAGATACTGCCGAGTACTCTAGGCCAGTCTCATACTCAGGTGCTCTCAGTGAGATCCCTCAGCAGCGACACAGACAAATGGAATCTGGGAAGAGGCTTTAGCGCCAACGGCACTGGGCTTTATGGCGGAAAGAAACACTCTGTCAACAGGCTACGGTAAAAGACGGCTGACTGACAACTGTGTCGCCAATTAACTGCTTAATAATTTATATATTTGTATTGAACTTTAACACTAAATTGGCAGGACACATAAAATCTCAGATAATGTGATGTGTCTAAGTTCTGTGCACACAGTAGGCACTCTGTTGCAATAATGAATAGCAAAAAGAGAGATAGTACCCTACGACTGGTTTAGCAGAGAAGAGTCAAAATGTGTAATAAGTTAGGCCTCAATACAGATCACAAGAGACTGAAGGAAGCCCGTCAGTGTCTGCAGAGGACAGGCCTGGGAGGTGCCTGTGCGCGCCGGAAGCGCGCCACCTCTCTGCGGCCCTGCAGACCTGCGTGGGTGGCCAGCTGTGGCCATGTTGCGCTCCCGTCACAAGAAGCCAGGAGACTAACAGGGTGCTCCCTCTCCAGAAGAGTTTCCGTATTACACACACATCCCTCAAATCCCAAAGAGAAATTTCTTAAATTAACTCAACATATATGTAAGCGCTCTGTGTTTTTACAGAAAGACGTGCACATCAAGCCCTCTGAGCGCCCGCTGCAAGGCTCACTGGTGCTGGTCAAGAGCGCCCGTGTCCTCCTATCAGGATGATTAATGAAGGCACCTTGTTCACAGAATGTCAGACTCTGCCTTTTTAACAACTGACCTTTCAAAGAATACTACTGAACTCATAATTCCACTTTTGTTCAGTTTCTTATTAGTGGAGTTAAAATTAATACTTAGGGGAATGATGGCCACGGGATGCACAGTAAATCTCAGGGCACATCAGCCCTCTGTGCAGACCGCCCAAGGAGCAGCCGCTGCGGCTGTCTACTTCCGCAGCCCAAGGATTCTGCTAAAATTCTGTGTCCTTTAAAGACAGATTAAGGGCAGTCTGCAGACCTCTTTTGAGAACAAAGATGTATATTTTGAGAAAGACTTTAAAAGTTTGTAGCGTTTTTTAAAAAAGACCTAATAAAATTGCTAATTTCAATCATAAATTTAAAAGAATTTACTCTTACTCAGTTTTCTGAAACACTCCCGATGACTAAAATGATAGATGGCACAACATACTCTGTAACCCACATTCATCTCTTAGAAGTGACAATTTAATAACCCATCAAGGCAACATGCTACGCCAAAGCCACTTACCTTTTTACACTGGGATCACATGAAAAAAAATTAGCTGCTAATACCTCAAGAACTCTCCCTGAAAATAGTAAAAAGATTGGGAAATGGAGCTGAAGCAGGGGTTTCTTCTAATTATCACTGGGAATAGTAAATTACTTAAGGACTCAATTTTTTCACCATACCAGCCATTTCCATACTCAGACATACCTAATTTCTATAAACCCCTTAAGGCCCCAAACTAGTTTTAGCTTCAAAGATCTTATGGGATCCCAGGGCAAAGTAAGAAGGCAAGAGTACATTCAATTATTAATTCTTATTAAATATTTGAGAAAAGTTATTCTGAATAAATACTGAAAATACAGTGCGTATAGGTAATGTGCGGTCTAAGTCTACTCAATGTGCTGTATCACAATGCTGTAATCGACCTTGTTATCATGAGGTCATTCACGGAAAGGGTCACGGTTTAGGTACAAACACTAATGCCTAAGAGTAAACAACAGATGCCTGTGGGGCCCAGAGCCTTGTTCCTATGCAGAGACTGAGCCCTGGCAAAGGTGAGTATCCAGAACCAGAACCACTGCTGTGCACAAAACGCTACAAGATCAAACACGGCTCATTCAAATTCCAAACGCCAAATATGCCAACTGCTAACACCACCATTAAGGGAACGGAATGAGATCAAGGCCACCCGGAAAGCAGAACAGACAGACCAGCAGCAAGCATGAGTGTGCGTAAGATGGGTAACCAAGACCGAAATGGAAAGTAAGAGAAAGCTGAAGGAAAGAGAGAAATGGCAAAAATGATCCGACACACTTGATGACAGACTCTGAGTCAGCAGCACCTTCACAAAAGAGCAGAAACAAAGACTATAAAAGTGGGAGCCTCTCCTCAGGTGCAGCGCAGGGCGGCAATCACAGGAAAGACACAGGAGATTTGCGCAGCAGGTCCACGATAATACATCAGAGCTGTGACACCCCTCCCATCTCAGAAAGGAGGGCCAAAGAGAGAGAACGCCACAGCTTCCCGTTAGGGAGGGAAACAGGAAATTAGCGCACTCAGATGGAAAGGGCCCTGCCCCCACCAGGCAGAGGGTCCAAGGCCACCAGGAAGTCCGAGAAAGCCAGTGAGAATCAGGGCCACACGCCTCGCACCTGCTAAGACACACAATCTTGGGGAAAAGCCATGAAATATTGATGTTCTTCACTCCTGCAAAGATAACAACAAATTCATGAAGGAAAAATACCCACAAATCTTTCCATTTGCATTCTATAATGTTTCCACTAAGCTGAGGGCTCATTGTACTATTACGTTTACCCACAACAGGCTGTATTTCAATGAGGAGTCTTTGAAAAGACCACCTTCAATTTCATCAGAGCCTGTTAGCCAAGGTGTTACACACTTATATCTGGCCGCTTATCAACAATGGATGAGACTTTGATTCTACTGACACCCAAGACGGGTCCTGAGGACACGGCTGCTGGGTGCGGCCTCATCCTGGTCGGCTCCTGAAGGCCCAGGTGGCCTCGCTGCTGGCACGGAGGAAGCGGGACCCCTTCTGGAGTCCGCACAAAGGGAAGCCAGGCACACCTGCCAGGAGGAAGGGAAGCACACCTACAAGGCGCATCCTTCACTTCATATCGAGCGACTGCGACTACACCAATCTTATCTCCACAGGCGATTCTGCATCTCAGACAAATGTTCTGAAACGTGAGCAGCATGCAGAGCTTAAGTCCAGTTCTCCCAGAAAGAAACTGAGAACAAAAACTCAGGCATCCCTCACTTTCCAAATCTAGTGATTCACTCCTGGAAACATGTTGTAGACAGAACCTACAAAGGCTTTTTCTCATTGTAACTTGGAAAAACAATGAGTTCCTATTGTACCTAAAAAACTGGAACCAACTTCACCAATTATCAGTAAAACATTTTGTAAATATCTATATAAAAATTTAGAGAATTATGCAAAATCTCTATCACTTAAACAATTACCTAAGTATTTAACATTTATTGACCTCATTACTGAGTTCATTTACGTGCAGTTCTCAAGGTCATAGGGCAGTCTTGGAGGAAAATTACAATTCATTTCTACAACTGGAAGAAGCATATGTGGCAACATGAACGAAATTAAGATGTGTTACTAATCCCGAAGATACTAACCCAAGAAATGTGACCCGAGCTGGTAGTGACCTCAGGCACTCATACAGAGATTCAAGACGGGCTAAACCCTTAGGGGAAAGGTGGAAAGATGTCAGTGAAAAAGTCTCAGCAGTTAAAAAAGAGCCTGGGAGACGAGGCACTAGTCAGAGACCAGTAACGACACAGAGCCTGCACCCTGCACCTGATGGGATATCTAGAATTATCAGAGGAGATTTTCTGATTCGATAACGAAACCAGGGTAAGATACATTGTAAGCTGCTCTGCATTTGGATAATGAAACATAATCTACCACACACTCCTGACTCTAGGGAGCATGGATTAATGGGGACAGGTAGGGCAGGGCAGCAAAACAAATAACAGAAGAAAAAAACAGTTTATAAAACAGGGAGTGCAAGCATTCAGGTGTTGTGCAGAAGCTTGAGAGAACACAGCGTCACGGGGTCCTCTCAAGGAAGCCCAGTGCACAGGGCCTGAGCAAGAGCCAGCCAGGACACGTCCCTCACTGGAGCCAACTTTCTACCACAGCTGGATTTAAGAAATGGACGCGTTCAAGGGTGAACCGTGACTTGTGCTTCCCGCAGGGGCTTCAGGCGGTCACTGTGTGTCAGCGTGAGTTCGCCGACTGCAGCAAGCATGCCACTTGGCAGGGGGCGGGGGAGGCTGTGCCTGTGTGGAGCAGGAGGCACATGGGACATTTCTGTACCTTCCTCTCAACTCTACTACTCCTCAATAGTCTTCATTTTTTACAAAAGGGTGCCTTCTTGAATCATTTTCCTGTAACCCCTTGTGTTCTGAGGCCCCATCTTAACCTGCCACGACTCTGCTAACACTGGTGATATTCCAGCAGGTAACTGGCCCGGGATGCCTGCTTAGCTTTATCAGCAGTGTCCCTCCACAGAACGAGAAAGGAAGCCAGCTCCACAGTGACCCGGCAGCTACTGAGAAGCACCATGCCAGTCTGCCAGGGCTATGTAACAAAGACCACCAGGCCGGGCGCTGCCCCCTGGCGACCAGGAGTCTGAGCTCCATCCAGGCCTGCAGGGATGGCTCATTCTGAGGCTCTCCTTCACCTGCCCCAGGTGGTCTTCCCTCTGCGTCAGGGTCCAACCTCTCCTTTCTATAAGGACACCAGCTACATGGGATCAGGGCCCACCCTCAGGATCTCTTTAAAGGCCCCGCTGTCTCTCTCTGTCCTAGAGAACAGGCTTGTGGGTGCCAGCGGCTGGGGTAGAGGGCGCTGGGGGAGGCATGGAGAGGGAGGTCAGGGTCAACACGTGTAAGCCATTATACACAGGATGGATAAACGATGAGGTCCTGCTGTGCAACACAGAGAACTGTGCTCGACATCCTGTGACGCCAGGATGGAGAAGAGTAAAAGGAAAGAATGTAACAGCCACTTTCTGTGCAGAAAAAATTAACACTGTGAATCAACTATACTTGGATAAAAAGGAGTGTATAAAACATAAGGGCGCTCTGTCCAAATGAGTCCCATCCTAAGGCACTAGGGGATAGGTCTTCAATGTATCGGCTTGTGGAGACACAGCCCAGCCCAGCCCAGCCCATGACAAGCACTCTCACGGAGACCACCAGGGCTGACCCTAAAATACCTGAGTCAAACACCACTTGGCCTCAACTCACAAGATGACACAGTGAAATCCTGCCAGCCCCTCACAGGCCAAGGCACAACAGTGGCAAAACACGGGCTCTTTTCAAGAGAATACTTAGGAGAATAAAAGGCTACTTGGAAACCACTGTTTAACAGCTGGCCGCTGCTTCTGAAGAGGAGGGTGGCACAGAAGGGCCATCGAGGACCCTCTGGGGGCTGCCTGTTTTCAGAAGGCCCAGCAGGCGCGTGGACTTCCCTGACCCCGGGCACAGCCTCCGTCTGCTCTAGAGGGCCTCAGAGCAGGAAGACCCTGAGCAGACAGCACGCAGGCTCTGGCAACCAGCTGAAATAAAACCCTGAACACCACGCTCACTCTCACCTCCAACCTCTATGACCACACTGCTCTTCATGAAGAGCTCCGATATTCCAGCCCCCAGCCCTTCATTTGTTCCATCTTTAAGAAAGCCGTCTGCAGTGCGTCCTGGGTTGGATACTAAGGGTACCAGAGCCAGGAAGCAAGAGAGGCACGGCCCTGCACTCCAGGAACTCAGGCTTGAAGACACGGCCCCGGAAGGAGGTAATCATAACACAGTGTGGCCAGGGCAGCGCAGAGTGAGTTCAAAGTGCTGAAGAGCTTGGAGGAGGGTCCAGAAGCAAGTATGGACAACCGAGAGGGCTGTGAGATGGTCAGATTCTGGAGAGAGGATGGGAAAGCAGCAGCCTGCAGGTGGAGAGGCAGTAGGGGGCGCACCCCGGGGACATCTCAGGACACAGGAGCGGCAGCAGGAGTGCCGTTCTCTTCAGTGGGACGGCCGTCGTCACTGCCACCCAGAGCAGCAGCTAGCTCTCCAGGGCTTCCCCGGGGTGGGGCACTATTCTGAGAACCTGCTATAGATTAGTTCATGGACTACCCCCGATCCCCCATGGAATAGGTGCTATCATGACCACATACGGCATGTGGGCAAGCAGGGCCCGCGCACTGACTCACCCCGTGTCTGCCAAGGGGAGGAGCTGGGACTCGAAACCCAGAAGCCTTGCTCTGGAGGCTGTGGTCTCACCCACCACTTGGCACCACGAGATCCGGGCTGTGCAGCAACACACCAGGAAGTACAGGTCGGGACACCTCAGTCTAGAGTTCTGGGGTCAGAGAGCAAGGACGGGAGAGCTGGTCAGAGCCAGAGTTTCCTTATCCTAAAGTACTAAACCACATTCTTTCAGGGAGTTACGTGAACACATTTAATTTCAGAAATGACTATGCAGAAAAGGGTGTTACAGGGGCTGAAACCGTAGGGGGAGAAGTCAGAAAGCTTAAGGAACTGTTCCCTAGGTTCACAAAAATGCTCATCGAGGAGGCACAGAGCAGTCGAGGACAGCAAACAGCCTGGAGTCCACCAGGGCGGGAGAAGGTGTCGTCATGGCAAAAGCATCCAATGCAGGCCTTTAAAAACAGACAAACCACGCTTTAAAGAAGTATTTAATAACATAAAAATGCTTATGATGTAAAGTTAAATTTAGAAAGTAGAATACAGAACTGATTTTAAACACACAGTGATGAAAAGGCTAGAAGGAACTGCAATATTCATGTTAATAATATACTTCTGGATACTGGAACTATGAGGGGCTTATTTCCTCTGTACTGAGTTGGCCAAAAAGTTTGCTTGGGTTTTTCTGATAAGACGTCACACAGAAACCCGAGCCACCTTTCTGGCTAACTCAGCATCTTCCCTTTATCTGCTAAAGGGCCCAAGTTCCGCAGATGAAAGCGCCACAAGCTCGCCCTCTGCAGGTTGCTCATGGCTGTGGCACAGATGGGGTGGATGCAGGGCAGCCTGCAGGCGAGGAGACCCGCCATGGGCAGGCCCATCAAGGGCCCAGCTCGTGGAGCCTTCTTTCTTGCAGTAAACTGCCTTTTGGCACCAGTCTTAGCCACTTATGGTAACGAAACAGTTGCCCCAGCTCCCAGAGTCACATCTTCAGACATTACGTCCAAAGACTGAGGAGCAGGAAGAGTCTCCCTCATCCCTCTCTTGGCACTGGGGAGGATGGTCTCCTAGGAGCAATCCAGAGGGCAGCAGACTTGCCCTCGCCCCACGGTGAACCTGCACCGGGCCCTCAGCCTCTCTAAGGGGAGGCAGGAGCTGAGGCGGCCTTTGGGGCAGGGGAGCAAGGCGCCACCCCGCTGCTCCCCGGGAGTCCCACCTCCTGCTGGTTCCGGAGCTCCCCAAGCAGTCTGTAGTGCCTTCTGAACACTGTACTGCTCTTTACGCCACACACGTGATCTCCTGCCGACACGTCTGCGTCTCCCAACAGACAAAGTTCCTCGAGGACAGGTGTGTGTCCCTGCATCGACCCTGCACCAGCCTACTACAGGCTTGTCACAGGAAAGCTCGATGAGTGCTTGGTGAACAGAGTTCTAATTTCACTTCCTGGTTGAACTGATGTGACAAAAATGTACTGTGCACCCCATGGGCCCACAGGTTCACCAGGTGCGTGGAAGTAAGAGCACTACTGCTCACCCAGCTCCAAGGCACCGCGCCAGGAAGGTGCCTGCTCCGCTCATCTGCCTTGTCAGGCAGGCTTCCTGTCTCCACCGCTCACGGCCAACAGAGCACTGTGCGAATGTGACTTTGTGGAAAAGGGTACATTTCTCTCCATTTACTTGAACATAATGTACTAATATTAATAATTTTAGCTCCAGGAATTGTACCAGCCTCCCAAAGAAAGAATCCTTGACCCAAAACATCAGATGACACTAAGCTGAGAAGCGATCTACTGATGCACATCATCACATCCGTTTGCATCTGCTTACTGAGCCCTGGCAGGGCCTCAGAGGGCACGCAGCAAGGAGCACGCCGCCTGCGTGGCTCAGAGGACACATAGAGCTGGGCCTGCGCGCTGTCGTTAGCTTTCCCACTTTCCCTCATTAACAAGTAAAATGTTTTTACTGCTTGAAAAGTTTTAATAAATAGAAAAAAGCGGAGCAGCTGACATAGTTTTTGATGTAATATACAAGGGCTTTTAATATTTTTACATACATTAATGAAAAAGCTAGGGGGAAATACTAAAAGGTTATATATGTGTAGAAAAATGAAGACTAACCTTCTGGGAAGGACTTCTGAGTGTGTGTTACTCCCACACCTTTTGATTTTGGCATCCGTACTGCAGTCCCACAACAGGTGCCAAGAGAAAGTCTCCCACCTGCATCCCGTGGCCCCCGGTGCCAGCACCACCTGAAGGCAGCCTTCACACAACGGGCACAACACTTCCCCAAAGTGACCAGGGACACACAATGCAGACTCCCCCACAGAAATGAGCCAGTGACCATGCGGGCAGACACCCCCCAGGCACACGCTGCGCAGGTAAGCCATCACACCCCCCATCCCCCACCACCCCCCCCCCGCACACGCTGCACAGGAAAGCCATCA
>SJYA01002976.1:1633471-1648834 GCA_006410615.1 Neotragus moschatus
CACACACACTGTGCGGGTAAGCCATCACCGCCCACCATGAGTGAGCGCGTGGCACAGCTCTAGATGCAGCCAGAACATCTGGGAATTGATACACCGCCATCAGCAGGCTCTCACGGGGACTCCAGTCCTCATGGCCCTCCATCAGAGTGGCCCCTGCAGCAACAGGATAGACAGCCTCCCAAGGCCACCTGGGCGCCCCTGAGCACCACGCACTAGGTGTGCAGGAGCTGAGCCTGAGGCAACCCCGAAGGGCCCATGCGATGCCCCCACAGCAACATCTGCCCTAGCAGTGATGCAGGCTGTTGGTCCGGCCTGACTCCACGCTCCCGAGGAGCTGGTTGGCACCATACATCACACGTCCCCTTCCTGGAGCAGAGACCAGCCCAGACCACGCGCTCTTCCTGGTGAAGACAGCAGCTCAAGCCACAGAAGCCACATGGCCAAGCCCGCCTCTCACAACAGGGAGTCCAGTCCTCCCAGAATCTGCGGAGAGAGGAGCCCCTGCTAGGACACCAGCCACAACGATCTGTTCCCGCTGCTCTCTCGTAACTAAACACACTGACCCACTATGAGGGTTCTTAAAACGACTGCTTTTTGACACAACAATGGGAGGAAAGTTGTTGTTCTCCTTATCCTGGCTTCGTGACATGAAACAACACTTTCATAGGCAGAACTGGAGCCTTCCACCCAAGCCAGGGTGAACAGCACACACAGCCACCTGTGCCTTCGTGACTCAGAGCACAGGGCCCCCCTGGAGTGGTCGAAGTCACTTTCAGAAGGTCAGGGCTAAGGCCTCCTGTGAGCAGCACAGGCCAGGCTTCCAGGCATAAAGCAAAAGGTCAGGCTCTGTTCTCCTGCTCATAGCTTTCTCTAAAGCATGTTCATGTGTCCACTAAAGATTTTCCACTGCTTGTGTGATATTCTGGTTTTCATCACTGCACCAAATAACAGCTCCTTAACTAAAGACAGAGAAACACTTAACCGTTACAGGTGAAAGCATCTCAGTAACTTAGAGATTCAAAGTCAGTGTGCAACAAAGGCCCTTGAAACTCCTGAAAAATCACAGCTTCAAGAGCAGTCTGGGATTCACCATGAGCTACCAGACCGGGGGCTCCAGCGGGCCGGCAGAGCACAAAGGGGCCTCCGTCCCCTGCTGGCGGCTACTCCCCGCTGCAGACCGCTGCCTGCCCCTCCTCATCCCGCCACCCCAGGCCTGCCTGTGGCATTCCCCACCTACCCTGCTAATCTTCCTCCTCTTCCTCTTTGGAGAAGTCCAACGGCATCTAAGCCACGCCAACTAGATGCAGAAAGCTCCACGGTCAACTCAGTATCTTTTCAGTCTTAAGATGGTGTGTTTCTTCAGCATCTCTCTGCCTTACAATTTCTGTGCCCTTGGGTCCTGCTTTCATTTGGAATACCTCCCCCACAATTACATACAACTTTGCATTTCTTCAAACTTCTTCCCCACCGATCAGCAAATCAGGCCAGCTGGCTCTACAGCCCCCACACTCCCTGCCCCACCGCCCCGAGGAAGAAGCGCTCCGAGGCCCACCTGCCATGAAGCCAAGGTGGCTTATTAGGACTGCAGGGGGCCGGGCCTCCAGACAGGCCCCTCGCGGCCTGGGGGAGCCCAGCAGCCCTGAGTATCAAAGGAGGGCTGGAAGAGAGACACAGGCAGAGCGGCGGGGATGGTTCTGAGCTCAGAGCTGGAGGAGGCCGCAGTGCTCACTGAGTACGGCACTGCGCTCTGGCAAACACACAGTTCTGGAGCTGGCCGGTGGCGGTGGGTGCAAAGCAACATCAGGGTCACGCTGTGGAACTGTCTCCTTAGTAACAGTTAAAACAGTAAGTTTTATGTTGAGTATATTTTAACAGAAGAAGGGTGTAGTTGGGCCAAAGGAGCACCAATTATGCAGCCACAGAGGGGAATCTCTCCCCTCCCACGGCAATGACCTCGCAACCCCACTACCCCAGGGGGGACCAATCCAGGGAAATGACCAGCAGACTCAGCCCTGCCTATAATCAGGACAAAATGAGGACAATTTCTAATTTATACCTGTGCTCCTCCAAATCAGGTAAATAAACTGAAAGTGGATTTTTAAAAAGATTACATATATTTTAGTTCTGTCAAGGCAAATGACTTCCACAGCACCCTGGGCAGAAGTGAGTGGGTGTCCTTTAAAACAAACCTGTCCTACAGGCTCTGATTCTTCCTAATACAGCACCAAAGTCATACTTTGACAAAAAAGTTCATCATCCCCAGAATGCTTAACCAGCAAAACTGTTCAAGTCTGCAAACAGAAAACTTTCCATGCAAGCAAATTTTCTTAGACACAATTTGTCACAAAGAAAAAAAAAAAAAACTATTAACATGTCACATGCTAAACTAACTTTAAGGGTTTTGTAATAATAGATGCAGATGGGACCCCACCTTAAGAAAATTTTATTGCTTACAGTTTAAATTCAGGAACTCCATAAATCTTGAACATGCTTTTGGCCCTCAGATATTAAGGCTAAAAATGCAATTATAAAGTTGTTTGTCAGTTTCTCCTCCAGAAGGCAATTTACAGCTGACGGGATTATGTCTATGGCATATGGAACTTTAGGCAATAAAAATCTGGAGAGCTCCTGAAAACTCAGATGCAAAAAACAAGATATCACATGATTAACTGCCCCTTTAATAAGGGATCCCCAGAGCTAGCATGATAAAGCAAAGGGAAAAAGGGCTGAAGAAGCGAACGAGTTGATGAGATGGATGAACAAGTTGTGGGCAGAAGTCTGGTCATCTAATGATCATCTGTGGGACGGGGTATGGCACAGAGGCAGGACACACCAAAATTACAAAACCAAAATTACAAAACGCTCCCTTCTCTCCTTCAATATACTCACCAATTTAATACGTGAATTCTAATAGGGAAACCAACCGGCCGCAGTTTGTCACTTTCTGAAATGAAGCACTGCAGCCTATGACAAGGCGGGTCCTGAGTGGGCCGTGCCCACGGGCTGCCTGCACTTGGGGTCCGGGGCTGCGCTCCGCAGGGAAGAAGCGGCAGCGTCCGCCGCAGGCCACTCCTCACCTCCTGCTCCCTGAGGACTCAGACTCCAGGAACCAGGGCCTGACCAGAGCCCTTGTCCTTCCACACCAGGTGGTCTTCCTGCTCTTGGCCTGGAACCTCCACCATCCAACTGGACCCACCTTGACGACAGGGAGAGACGGAGAGCCGAATGCCTTGTGAACCTCCAGGATGACCCTCCAGACCCCATCGCTGCCCGAGAACAGGCTGTCGGATGCTGACTAACGGGGTCAGGCAAGTGCAGCCGCTCAGCTGGTGAGCACACAGGGAAGAAGAGACGGCTGCGGCTGGGGAGCCTGCCCCAAGAAGGCCTCGAAGACAGCAGAGGGAGCCGCAGATAGGGAGCCTTCAGCGGTGGTCCCCTTGCCAGGCTGCATGGCATCCCTGCAGTACACTCAGTCCCTGGTCTTTGGTTCCTTTACCTGGAAAATAACAAGGCTGGTCTGGACAGTGCCCAAGGTCCCTCACAATGCTCAAGGTCCAGGGATCCAGGAAGTTTCGAGAGTCAGCTGCGGAGAAGCACTCAGACTGTATTAACATCTGTTCACTGGAATCCCTGCCATTCGCCTGCACGAGTCTTAGTTAACATTTGAAGTAAACATCAGCATTTCTTCAAGTCCTTGAAAAGAAGTTCACAGCTATGTCCAAACTGACGGGAGCCAACAGACAGACAGACAGACCCAGACAGCCTGGCAGAGAAGGCTGGGGTCTGAGCGGAGGCTGGGTCAGAGAGACAGAATCGCCTGTCCGGCTCCACCTCCTTCCCTGGACAGGCACAAGGCCCTCTGAAGGCCTCGGGTTAACTGTTCCGCCCCACAATGCCACACACAGACCGTGCAGTCCAGACTTCACTTTTGCCTTTTTCCACTGAAGTATAGTTGATGCACAATGTCATACAAGTTACAGATGTACAATTTCCAACTTTTAAGGGTTATATTTCATCTATGGCTTAAGAACCACCTGCCAATGCAGGAAACGTGGGTTCGATCCCTGGCTCAGGAAGATCCCCTGGAGAAGGAAATGGCAACCCACTCCAGTATTCTTGCCTGGAAAATCCCATGGACAGAGGAGCCTGGTGGGCTACAGTCCACGGAGTCATAAGAGTTGGACACGACTTAGTCACTAAGCACCAGCTCCATTTATAGTTGTTATAAAGCACTGGGTTTATTCCTCGTGTTGTAAATGTATCCTTGCAGTTTCTTTATGCAGAGCAGCTTGCGCCTCTCAATCCACAGCCCCCACGGCGCCCCACCTCCTCCCCACGGCTGCCCGCCAGTCTGCTCTCCGTGCCCATGAGCCTGCTTTCCCGCTGCACTCAGTGCTTGTCTTCCCCTGTCAGACTTCTCACTCAACTCAGCGCCCTCCAGGTCCACCCGTAGTGCTGCGAATGACAAAACCTCGTTCTTCCTATGGCTGAGTAACACTCCGTTATGCGTGNAGTCATAAGAGTTGGACACGACTTAGTCACTAAGCACCAGCTCCATTTATAGTTGTTATAAAGCACTGGGTTTATTCCTCGTGTTGTAAATGTATCCTTGCAGTTTCTTTATGCAGAGCAGCTTGCGCCTCTCAATCCACAGCCCCCACGGCGCCCCACCTCCTCCCCACGGCTGCCCGCCAGTCTGCTCTCCGTGCCCATGAGCCTGCTTTCCCGCTGCACTCAGTGCTTGTCTTCCCCTGTCAGACTTCTCACTCAACTCAGCGCCCTCCAGGTCCACCCGTAGTGCTGCGAATGACAAAACCTCGTTCTTCCTATGGCTGAGTAACACTCCGTTATGCGTGTATATGCGCGCACGCATACGTCTTCTTTGCTCATTTGTCTGTTGGTGGAAATCTGCGCTGCTTCCGTATCTTGGCAACTATAAATAATGCTGCTATGAATACCAGGGTGCACGCACTTTTCCAAATCAGTGTTTTCCTTTTTTTCAGATATATGCCTAGGAATGAAAACGTTAGGTTGTATAGTAGGTCTGTTTTTATTTGAGAAACCTCCATACTGTTTTTGACAGGGGTTGCACCAATTTACATTCCCACCGACAGTGCAGGAGGGTTCCCTTTTCTCCACACTCTCATCGCAATGTGCTGTTTGTGCTCTTTTCGAGGACAGCCATTCTAACGGGCACGCAGTAGCATCTCGCCGTGGTTCTGACTTACATCTCCCTAATGACTCGCGGTGTCCAGCATGTTTTTCATGTGCCTAGTGGCCATATGCATTTCTTTGGAGAAATGTCTACTCAGTTCTTCCTGTCCATTTTTAAGGAAACGTCAACAAAACAAAATGACAATGTACTGAACAGGAGAAAATATTTGCAAACGATATGATTGATAAGGGGTCAATAGGCAATATATATAAACATACAATTCAACATTCAAAAGCCAAACAACCCAATTAAAAAACAGGCCTGGCCTCCTGACAGTCACTGTACTTGTGTGCACGCGCCGGGTCCCATCTCCCCCACCACCTCCCGAGAGCTGAAGAGGGGTGAGCACCTCTCCCCTCTGTCTAGCCCCACCAACCAGCCCCAAGCCCTCCAGATGCTCCCATTGACACCCGGGAGTTGCACATGGGCTCAGACTGCATGCAGGACCAGCAGACAGCAGAGGGCTTTCAGCATCACTGGTGGTGACAAAGGTGTTTCTCATCAATAGGAGTTCTGTTTACCTAGAAAAGATGTAAACACACCAGAAACACTGAAGCAAACAAGCGGCCCAGGGCTCAGAAGCAAATAAGCACTGCTCAGTTATACAGTGACTCTTCCTAACAGTCTTGAACTGGATAAAATAAAGATCAGAAAGCTAAGTGTTTTTCCAGATGAATTTGAGAAAGGAAAACCACTATGGGGGGACGTTACTTCTGGAGGAGCTTTAATAGCTGAGAACAATTTTTTATCCCTACATTTAAAAGTACGTATTTTTGGTGGCAACATTAAAGAAGACATGTCTAGAACGTATATATTTATATATGCATGTGTGCACACGTAACACCCACGCACAAATCCTAGACACAAAACATATATTTGAGAAATGAGCAACAACAAAGAGTCACCACCCTATTGCAACGGGCTAAGGCGCACATTTGCCGACTGCAACGGGTTAGGTCTTAGAAATGCTTCTAACTGCATCCTTCTACAACTGTTTATATTCCATTTTTAGCTGCTCTAAACAGCCTGGCAGAAAACTGAGGTTGGGACGTGCAGAATTTGCACATGGAGACTCTTTGCCTAGTGACCCTGCCTCGACATTCGGCTGCAGGGGGACGGCTCCCAGTGACACAGCTTCTTCAGGATGAGAGGAAATGTCTTCCCCACGCTGTGCACTCAGCCCAGGAACCCCCAGCCCAGCCTGACCTGTGTGCGACCATGTACAGAGACAGCAGAACACTTGCTTCCCCCGCTGAAGGTTTCTATGGCGGCTCCTTCAGGGGCAACGGCCACGCCCACTGTCCCTCGCGGAGCTGAGGAGCAAGGGCACTTTCACCTCTGCCGGCCAATGAGGGCGGAGAGGCGGGTCTTCTGCAGAAAGGCACAGAGCAGCAGCTTTACAAGCACCATTACAGCGAGACTCTAACTCCCCCAACACACAATACGTGTGAGCCTTCTGCCAATGGATGCCAAAAGTTAAAGTAAATGCCGGTCCAGGAGGACCAATGCTCCTCCACGGAACCCCTCAGAATCTGCAGGTGTGCTGAAGGTCGTCTGTAAGCCAAGGTCTGGGTGTATATGCACGTGTGTAGATCACATGGAGGGCGTCAGGGAAATGCTTCTAAGGAGACATATTGGGGCTCTCAGGGGACACACTAAATGAAACCAGGAAGACCTGTAGTAAGTGGGTGACAGCTCCAGAAGCGAGCAGCATGGAGGAGGTAAAGCCAAGACACAGACGCTGGGCAGAGAGCAGGCCGAGCGCTGCTTCTCCCCACTGCCCGGAGCTGCAGCGGCGAGGCGGCTCAGCCCAGAGGGACACTGCAGGGAAGAGCAGCACTCAGACGCCAGGAACCGGAGGCGCGCTCCAGCTCCTGTCCTCCAGCCCCACACGAAGCTCCAGGAGCTGAGAGAAGGTGACAGACCCCGGCTGTGAGCTTGCAGGCACTGCGGGTCTAGGTCCCTGCTGGACGCCTCGCACAGCACTGCCATGACACGGGGGACCATCTCCACTTTGGATCGAGCCATTTCCACTAGACATCCGGTGAACCACCACCACTGCCCTGAATTCCACCAGCAAAGCTGAAACTAGCTGGCTGGGAAATGCTGGTTTCCCAGACCAGCGACTGGAAGAAACTGGAAGTCAGTATTAGACCCCCATGAGTCTGACACCAAGAGAGCAGACGCCCACAGCAATTTCAACACGACCGCCAGCCAGCCGGCCCCCTACCTCCCCAGCTCCATCCTCCTCCCTTCTCTCGTGTCTTCCTCTCCTTCAGTTTTCTTTGGCGCTGCTTCCTGACCAGCTCCCTGCTCAACTGTCCCTCCAGATGGTCCTCTCCTCCTTGTGGCATCCCCATAGCCTAACCCTCTGAGAACTGGCACCATCGCCCGGTCGTGACAAGCTGGGGCCTGGGCCCTTGCACACGCCTCCCCCGGCCAGGCCCCCACGGCCCTTGGACACCAGCCCCATTGGCCGACCACAGACAACGTCGCAGTCTGGCTCTACCGTCAAGGCACTGGGCTCAGGCCTGCACCCCGGCCCCTGACCACTGCAGCCCCCTCCACGTTTGTGCACGCACACTCCCCACGGAAGGACAGAATACACCTGACTGCCCACCAGGCCTGTCCTGTGCTGGGCGAGGGCTCCGTGTAGGTGGAGCGGTCTTATTCATTACTGCACCATGCCTAATGCGCGTCCCCAAGGCACAAGGCCTGTCACACAGCGGGCACTCGTGCTGTGAGTGAACAAGTGACTCTAACTTAATCCTAAATTTATTCAACGTTTTTATTATAGCAAGATCCACTTCTGTCGCTTGATACAGCGACTGGAAATAAAAATTCTGGATGAATCTGACACAAGACAATGCTTCAGTTCGACTCAAAAAATTAAACTCACTTAACCTTTAACTCAATTTAAATTCCAAACTGATCAGCATTCAAGAATGATCCTGTACGTTAATATCAAAGAGCTGGTCTAATTACTAACACAATCTAAAGAAAATAAATTTAACAAACCAAGTGTATTTTGAGAGTTTACAGCTTAAACCACAGTAACATTTTGGAAACAAAAGCTGAACATTATTCACTAATCGCAGATGGTTTAAATACCAGAAAATATTAGATATACACGAACAGTAAAAAATTCTGGAAATAAAATCCAAAGGCAAAATGTCAGAAATACATGCCAATGGTCTCAGATCCTACACAGCTCTATTTTCATAAAGGGGAGTGGGAGTGCCGTGAGGTGCCATGAGGTACAGAGCAGAGAGCCTGAGAAATGGCTCTGAGCTCTAGCCACCAAGCCCCTTGCGTGGGGTCAGCTCTGTCCCCTATGAAACGGGCACAGCGTCGCCAGACAAGTTTTCAACACCAGCACGTAAGCACGAACATCCTGTATGTCTGTGGTGCACACATCACGTTAGGAAGGCAAATACATGAAAGACGCATCATCATATCTGTTTTATTCTGACAACACTAATTTTGAGCTGAAACTTTCAAATGAGACATGAACTGATGAACATTCTACTTTAAAGACATTCACATCCAGGCAGGGAGGCCCAAGGATACCAGAGTGGAGCCTATCCCTTCTCCAAGGGATCTTCCCAACCCAGGAATTGAAGCAGGGTCTCCTGCATCACAGGTGGACCCTTTACCACCTGAGCTCCCAGGGAAGCCCCCACATCCAGGCACCCAGCACAAAAGTGACCCCAATTCTCACTGCTAAACCCTGACCAGGCCTGTCTCCAGGCCCTGCTCCATCGCTCATGTCAAGAAGCAGCACCAGGGAAGGAAAGGTCAGCTCTGTCATGGAGTTAGTGCCCACGAGAACCAGAGTAAGGAGGGCGACCACCTCTTCTCCCCGAAGCCTTCCCCCAGGACTCTGGAAGCAGCCCCCTCGCCCCCTCTCTCCTCTGTTGACAAAGGGGCCCTTGTGCCGGGCTGCTGAGCTGCCCAGGGGCTGCACGCGGCAGCTGACACTCAGCTCCTCGGGTGAGGCCCCGCCTATCCGAGCGGAGTCCTGACACCGGACTCCTGGCAAGCCAACCCCTCTGGAAAAGGGCTCTAGAAAACAATGGAAATAACCTCCAGGTGTTATAACACAGTCGTAAACTCCACTGCTTCTCTTGGAGTTTAACCTCCTTTCTCTCACAATCTGAACAAGTCTTTTAACCAAATCTTCCCAACCGCAGCTAATTAGAGCATGGAACAGGGTGCGGACTGCCAAGAGGCTGGCCAGCAGGCACAGTGACATGGGGCGGCACCAAGGCAAATGAGCCGGGAGGCGGCGGGAGTCCCGCTATGTCCAGGCCCAACCATCACATGGCACGGAGGCCTCCCAGGGGCCACGGGGGCACTGCTGACTTGGCCAATTCCACCAAAACAGGCCCTGCGAGACCATGGGTCCCAAGGGGGACCCCACGAGAGCACAAGGGCCTGTGGGCCTCAGGGTCACACATCAGACACCCTTTCCTTAAGGTAAGAGTTGCTGCTTGGAGAAAATGTGGAAGAGCCCCTGGCTTTTCTGGAAACTTTTCATCTTGTATCAGGTATAAGTGACTAACATGTCGTGGTAAGTTTCAGGTGAACAGCAAAAGGCCTCGGTCATCCGTGTGCACGTGTCCATCCCCCTAAGCTCCCCCCACCCCGGCTGCCACGCAGCACTGAGCGGCCCATGCGCTCTGCAGGAGGTCCCTGTGCATCACTCACCGTAAACGTGGGCTCCCTGGTGGCTCAGCGGTCAAGAATCTGCATGCCAGTGCCGGCGATGTGGGTCTGGCCCCTGGGTCAAGAAGGGAATAGCTCCCTGCTCCACTAGTCTTGTCTGGAGAATCTCATGACAGAGGAGCCTGGTGGGCTACAGTCCATGGGGTTGTAAAGAGTTGGACACAACTTGGAAACTAAACAACAGGCAACTCTGAGTTCCTCGTCTAAGTCTATGAGTCTCTTTCCATTTTCTAAATTCACCTGTATCGTTTCTTTTTAGATTCGACATAATGCCATTTGCAGCAACATATAGGAAATGGCAACCCACTCCAGTGTTCTTGCCTGGAGAGTCCCAGGAACAAAGGAACCTGGTGGGCTGCCGACCATGGGGTCGTGAAGAGTCAGACACGACTGAGCGACTTCCCTTTCACTTTTCACTTTCATGCACTGGAGAAGGAAATGTAACCCATTCCAGTGTTCTTCCCTGGAGAGTCCCAGGGACAGGGGAACCTGATGGGCTGCCATCTACAGGGTCGCACAGAGTCGGACACGACTGAAGCGACCTAGCAGCANGTGAAGAGTCAGACACGACTGAGCGACTTCCCTTTCACTTTTCACTTTCATGCACTGGAGAAGGAAATGTAACCCATTCCAGTGTTCTTCCCTGGAGAGTCCCAGGGACAGGGGAACCTGATGGGCTGCCATCTACAGGGTCGCACAGAGTCGGACACGACTGAAGCGACCTAGCAGCAGCAGCAGGTGGACCTACAGACCGTCATGCTGAGTGAAGAAAGTCAGAGAAGGAGAAATATTGTATGACATCTCTTACACGGGACAGCCCAAGGCTTTTAACCAGGTCACGACTCCCCTCCTGGTGACGGTAAACCAGATATGGTATGACTCACAAGTCCTGCACCCAGTGAGGGTGCTGCCAGGAACGTCCTCCAGGGAGCACACACCGCTCAGCCTGCGTCTCCCTCTCCTGGGCAAGGCCCTGCAACAGAGTCAAGGCTTCTCGCAGCCGTGTCGCGGCCACAGGAGACCTGCTTCTTTGGGAAAGCTGCAGTGCCAGCCTTTCAAAGGCAGGCATATGGGCAGAGGGGAGGTTCAGCACCTGGAGGATTTCAGGACTCTTCACAAGCCACAGAGGAAAGCACCCACTCCCTCTGCTTGAAATCAGCCAACATACCTCCTTTACTCTAAAGTGCTCCCATACTTCAAATGTTGGAAACTTGTTTAAAAAAAAAACACACTCATTCTGACAGTTTGGAGTTCATATTTAGAACTCATATATTTGTAGCTGTTATTCAACTGTTCATTTCTTCCTTCTAAGAGGACCCTGGCAAACTGAAAATTGAATGAACCAACCAACAGACACGGAGTGGGAGGGGCACGTGGGAGTCTTGCCATTTCTGTCCCCCTGAGACGCAGCAGCGAGACCAGCAGAACAAGACTTTTACACTGCTCTTTTCTCTCACATGGCTCTAGAAAGCTCTAAACCTCAGTGACACTTGCTTAAAAATGCCCAATCACCCTGCTCCCACCTTTCGCCTGCCAGTAAACAGAGAGCCTGCGCAACAGGCTAAAATCTTAGGGGAAAGGGGGAAAGAAAGAGAAGAGGGTGAAAGCCAGTGAAGCCACGCAAAGCCTGTTGTTCTTTTCTGGGAGAAACTGCACAGTAACTTGTGGCATCACCCCTTTCTACGGTCGTGTGGTACCAGACTGTGGTGTGGGGGCCTGTACCCACCTTCTCTGCAGTACAAGCTGCAGAGCCAACCCAGGAGGAGCCCGCCAGAGGCCCCGCGTGGAGGGCCGGTCACCCACTATGCGGCCCTGTGGTCACCTGAAGCCACACTGTGCGCTTGCTCACCTGTGCCTCACGAAGCAGCCCTGAGATGCTGCCGCACAGCAGCCCTGGACATCCTGTCTGGGGACAGGGACTCCTCCCAAGACGCTCTCCCGGGAGCTCCACCTCTGCTCCCCCTCACCACGTCAGCCATCCGCCTAAAGACACCAGTGTCTCACTTGTACAGGACCCTGGGAGTGAAGTGCGTGCATGATCTGACCTGGGCTACTGACGACCTAAGTCAGGAGAGGGACTCCCCACACGCTCCAGATAACTCAGCCCTGAGCCAGAAACTGCGTGGAGAGAGGCCCCTCGACACCGCCAGGCCGCAAGGCTCACCAGGGCATCCAAGCACTTCCTCCAAAAACAGACTATTTGTGTGAAGCCACAGACCCTGGCAAGTTCTCCTCTCACAGACATGCTTATTTGACTCCAGAGACCTCCTTAAGGAACATTCTGTAAAATAAGATAATTATATTTTTAAGCACACATAACACAAATCATTATTTCGAGCTACTGAAGAAAAGCCGTGAGACACCTAAACTGGCTGCAGTAAAATTCCTGCGGCACATGTCCCAGCCCCTTTCCTGGGAGCACGTCTTCAGGCGTTTATCCTTAAGCACACTCTTCTCTTCCTGAAAGATCAATTACAATAAAGCAAGTGCAATGTCTGCATTAAAATTACCCAATCTGTTGGGAAGAATCAGCTCCCCAGCATCCCGAGAAGGTTTTCAGGCCGTGCAGACTCTCAGGATCTATCCTGATCTGGAACCAGCAGACCAATCGGCACCGAGGTCCCACTCGGAGAGCGCGCAGCAGCCCAGGTTGAGCAGGGTCAACAACCCCAGACAGACCCCTGACAGCCTCAAGTTCTCTTGATGGTCCCCTTAAATATTTAAAGATGAACAGGAAAGCAGCAAATGTAATGGAAACCAGCAGTCACTGTCCATTCAAACCAATGGACTCAGACTTTGAGTCCAACTCCCTTCATGAAGGCCTCAAAGGCATCTTCCTTCCTTCAGGGGAGTGAGGGCGTTAGCACCTTCCAGAGTGAAAGCCTGGCAGTGCACTCGAGGGTCAACCTCCTCCCAGGAGGAGCTCAGAGGCCCTGCCAGGACGCTCTCTCAGGACCCGGGGGTTCTGGTGCATCCCCTTCGGCTGACTGGCCACCCAAGTCCTCAGAGGAGGTAATGCCTAGCTTGCATGCTCATCCCAGTCCTCAACACCAGAGGTGGCGAGGCCAGACACCACGAGGCAGGAATGACAACATCAACCCAAACCATATATTCTTATCAAGCAGAAAACAGCCTCCATGTGCTTTTAAATTTTTCAACACACAGAAAGCTTTACAATGGTTTACTTTGGCTGGCCTATAACTTTTTCACTTGCATTTGGTATTTTTCTAAAATGCTTTATATGGAACAAATTAGAAAATGAAAAATAAAGATAACTCTTTGACAGACATGAAAGTACATCCAATCAATTCTCTCTAGCCTCCCAGATCCGAAAGTCCTACTACTATTTCCATAACGTTAAGTATAACCCAGGGTTGTACAGTCCATTTTTAAGTAATCAAATACTATGATCAACCTTATGGAAAACCAAACAAGCCCAAAATAACCTTAGAAATACAAATATATCCTCCTGCCCTTATTTTAGATTTTAGACATTGTGGTGAATAACGATGAGGCCAAAGCTTTGCTGCCACAGGAAGATGGTGTGGGGGAATCAGTCAAGCTCCTGCAGAAAGCCTGAATGAGACAGTTGTTAACGGAAACCTGGCACTGGCAGGAAGCTACAAGAGTGGGACTATGACAGCACTTTCCAAACTGCTATTCCTCACTCACACGTTTAGGAAAGGCGAGCAATGGATCTTATGCAAAATGAGATCAATGACCACCGTATGAAGCCATATGTACAAGTAAACAGACCGATACAGGAAGCAGGAACCTTGCTTTGTACAGAAGGGTGGAAGGAATTCCACTACAGACAGATGCCGGGGGCCAACTTCTAACTGACCTACTGAAGAACGCAGTGAGGCCTCGGAGGAAATCGATGCCAGACTCACGAGCACTCAGGACAGAGGGTGAGGACAGGGGCCACCATCCTGAGGACGCTCTGCTCAAGAGCCCCTCAGCCACCCCCACCACTGTAGGGGGCGGACACAGCCCTGGAGGGTGCAAACGGCTCCACCTGCAAAAAGCCAAGTGGAGGGAGAGCCCCCTAGAGGTGGGCGCGGGCAGCACCCCCTTCCCCCAGACAGCAGCTCCTACCAGAAGCCTTCCTTCCAGACCCAGAGGGCACCAAACTTGAGGAAAGCGCTCCATGATGAGACTCTTCTGGAAAGCAGAGGAGGGGCCACTTCCAAATTCACTTCATGTAGATAGAAGAACCCAAATGCCCAAACCTCACAAAGACATTACCAAAAAAGGTTATACACAACACCCCTCGCAAACTTAAAATACACAAATCCTAAACACCAGTTTATCTTTCAGTTATTTGTTTTTGGCTGTGCTGGCTTTCTGTTGCCACACGCGGGCTCCTCTCTAGATGGGCGTGCAGCTTCTCACTGAGGCGGCCTCTCTCGTTGAGGCTCGCTGGCCCCAGGGGCCTGGGCTTCACTAGTTGTGGCCCGTGGGCTTAGTTGCTCCACAGCATATGGGATCTTCCTGGACCAGAGAACCGGTCTCCCCTGAGTTGGCCCACAGATTCTTAACCACTGGACCACCAGGGAAGTTCCAAAATAGCAAATTTAAACCAGCAATATGTAAGGGGGAAAAAAAAGATTATACCATGAATTAAATGATGTGGTACAAAGTTTCAAGGTTGATATAGGCTCCTAAATTTAACTTATTGCATGCACATTTAAAGAACAAAAAACATGATTATGTTGACAAATCCACAAAAACTATTCAACAAAATTCAACAGACTGAGGAAGCATTTTCAGAGGGAGGGGGGCCAGCTACTAAAGCCAACACAGGCAGCAGTCACCCTGCTGCCCCCCATGACCGGGAGCACCCAGGGAAGCCCACTGCGAGGATTTTCATTCACTGTCAGACTGGAGGTTCCAGTCAGTGCAAAAGTAACAAAAGGAAAAAGATCAGAAAGAAAGAAGCAAAGCACCTTTACTCTAAAACATCATGATTTTCTAAAGAGAAAATCCTAAGGAAACTGCAAAAGAATTCCTGGAACTAAGAAGTGAATTTAGTGTTATGTACCAGCAGCAGTAGTTTAAAAGTAAAAAAAAAAAAAAAAAGAAATTAAGCGGATTTAGAGTACCATCAAAAACAAAGTATTTAGAAATGTTTTACAAAATACACATAGATCTTCAAGCTGGAAACTACCAAACATTACTGAGAAAAATTAAATAGAATCTAAACAAATGCAGAGATAAACCACAATCATGAACTGGAAAATTCAATTTAAGATGTCAGTCCTCCCAAAAATTGATACATAGATTCAATGAATTCCAATCAAAATCCCAGTAGGCATTTTTGGACAAACTGACACCTTGATTCTAAAAGTCATATGGGAAATTGAAACCTAGAAACCAAGACAATCTTTCAAAAAAAGGGGGGGGGGGGGCTGGAAGAC
>SJYA01002976.1:1648977-1715617 GCA_006410615.1 Neotragus moschatus
GGGGGGGGGGGGGCTGGAAGACTCAAAGACTTATCACAAAGCTACCTCAGGTCGGCGTAGCACTGGCACAGAGCAGATGAGAAGATCAGCTGAACTAAACACTGTCCAGACACACATAACCCACACAAGGATGGTCATGCGACTGATGTTCAACAAAAGCCCCGAGGCAACTCCCTGGAGAAAGGAACTGGTTCCCACTCCCCTCCTGCAGCAAATGAGGCTGAAACAACTGAGTAACTTGGAAAAAACTGAGAGCCTCACAAGTTAACTCAAGATGATGCAACACCTATCTAAACAGGAAAAGCTAAAATTATGTTTCTCAAATAACTTAAAATGTGAAATCAGCAAGAAAATATTTCTTAGAGACACAAAATATGCTGAACAGAAAGGAAAAAAATAGTTGGTCTCCAAAATTAAAAACTTCTATTCACTAAAGACATCAGTAGAAAAATAAAAACATGTCCCCAAATGTGAGAAAATGATCAATACAAATATCTGATCACCAAATTGTAAACAGAACTACAAATTGAAAATACCAGTTAAAAACATACAAGAGACCCACCTCACAATGAATACTTACGGAGAACAGTGTTCAGAGATCAGCCAGCGGCAAAGGGCAGGTCACCACAGAGAGAGAGCAGACTTCACACCCACCAGGATGACTGAGCCTCTAAAACCTATCATCACCACGCACAAGGGCACAACACAAACTCTCCTACTTTCCCGGTAAAAACGCAACAATGGTGACCTGGGGAAAGCTGGCAGTTTCTCAGGAGGTTACACATCCATTTGCCATGCACTCCAACCATGCAACTCACACCTAGGAATTCACTCAAGAGAAATGAAAACATCTGTCCATAAAGAGGCTCGAACAAGAATTCTCTTAGCAGTTTTCCTCATGGTAGCCCCAAACTGGACAACGCAGCTGTCCAGCAACATGAGAATGAACAAACAAGCTGTGGTATATTCACTTAACAAACCACTACTTCTTGAGAAGAATGAACCACTTCCCGATGCACAGAGCAGGGTGGGTGGACTCTGACAGCATCACTGAATCGAATGAACAGCAGTGTGTGTCGTATGGCTCCATGCACCTAAGCTTCAAGAACCGGCAAAACCAACCCAGCACGATGGAAACCAGAAGCCTGGAGGCCATGGGAGGGCTGACTGCAAGGGGGCGTGAGGGAGCTTCCTGCAGTGTTTTGTATCTCGCTTTGGGTTGGTGGTTGCATGGCTTTACATACCTGCAACAACTCACTGAACTTTATGACTTAAAAATCTATGGATTTTATAACATGATGCAATTTTTGTCTTACTTTTGTAAATGAAATTGTTAATTCTGAGTATTCAGAGAGATAATTTTTATGCTATTCTAATTCTGAACTCCCCCTCCCTTGAAATTAACCACATGTAACAGACCCCTGGTTTGCCCCCGCCACACACACCAATCGCCTCCATGCAGAAGTCTTTAACTTCAGCCAGCACCCAACCACCTCCATGCTCTGGCCTGGCATGGCCTGTGAGGTAAGACAGGAGCTAGGGCTGCTCTGGAACGGGAGGGCCTCCCCTTCTCTCCCCACTCTGCTCAGGAGCAGGCTGTGGCACTTTGCACCCAGAGCCCAGCCTGCAGATGCCAAGGGGAAAGCTGGGGGCCAGACTCCAGGGACCATCCCCCAGCAGACTCAGCTTACTGCCCACCCACCCACGCTTCTCCCCCAGAGAAATGGACCACGTCTCACAAAGCCCTTGGTGGAGGAGCTTGCTTTCTGCAGCCCAGCCGGATCCTGACTCGAGGCAGCAAGCACGAAGGGCGGAAGCAAAGCTAAGCTGCGTCCTCCCTCTGCTCTCACACTTGGGAATGGGCACTCGGGGCACTTTAAGAGGCACCTTCCCTCCTACCTTTTCTTCCCCAAATTCACTGTGTCTTTAAAAAAAGGAAAAAAGAATTCAGCACATAATTTCTGTGATTTACTGTGCAATGAACATGCTAAAAGACAAAATGACATTTTCTCTACAAAGTATTTGGTGCCTGTGATTTTCTGAGTACTACAGCCAGATGGTTCTCATAGAAATAGAGAAGACTGTATTCATATAGTTCAAAGGTTTGCTTATTTTTTGGTCTTAAAAAAAGACTATTGATTGTAACATGCAACTCTACAGGAAAAGTCTCGACAGAGGAGGCGAAAACTGGTATTTATTACTGCACTTGTGCTCATTACGGCCGCCTCTGACAGGGGCCCATTAAAATCAATTTTTATGTTTCTTATGTATTTTCTTTATCTAACGTTCCTGGCACTGTGTTTATTAGCCAGTTAAGACAAACACAGAGCAGAGGAGTGGGTGGTTTTTCCCCCTCTTCTGTCAGAAATAACAAGAACTGCAATTTTAATACAGTTGCTATTCACAATCAATGAATGAAGGAAATGGAATGTTACATTTCACAAGAAAACATTAAAAAGTGCTTTAACTTTATGTTTTTACAATTAGAGAAAATACCAGAGAGCATTCAAAAAAAGGGAGAAGGGAGTTCCATTAGAAACAGTAACACACTAAACTTCCTCTGAAAAGGGGATTTTCCACCCTTCCCCTCAGCCACACACACACGCCAACGTCAGACACCATTTCCAAGAGCCCCAGTGGGGCTCCCGATTAAGTGATTCCAGGACTCTGGAATAAAACTCACCTGGCAAGCTGATGAACAGTGAAGGCTGGTCCCGATTTAAAAATCAAGACTAGGCAAGCAGCTCCCTGTCACCAAATTTCCAGAGGGATCCCCCCAGCCTACTTGCTTTAAGAATCAAAGTATTCAGCGCTCACGGCACCTCTGTATAAGTACACATTAATATGTCTTGGGGCTTCTAATTACAGCGTACGCTGCTATAGCTAATCAGAGGTGGAAGGTTCCTGGGCAACAAGCACAGATGCTGAAAATAACAATCATGGTCCTACCATTTCTAGCGAGATGCTAAATTCTGTGATTTGTAGCATGTGGCTTGTGTTACCCTGTGGTCAATGGTGAACAAGTAATAACCATATTCTCTCTGTTGCTCTAAACATACCAGGTAGTGGGTGTCACACAAGACGTTCACTCACCCAGTGTCTGGGGTCTTCACGCCATGCAGCTTTATCCCATGCAGACCTTGCTCACAACCAGAGATCTCCAACTTCCCCAGAGGGCTGTCCATCACTTTGTATTTCATTTCCCAGGTCTCGTCCATCTTCCCAAGTACCTAAAGAGAACAACTGCTACAGTTAAGCCTATGTGAAAGAGTTTGGTCACTTCTAAAGTATAACAGAAGCTCCAGCTAAATAAGACATAAAACATCTTCTGAAGCTTTCTTCCCCATTTTTTGAATTTAATCATGTGTCATTTTTATAACACAGTTACTTTGGAGACAGAAAATTACGGTAATTATACAGAACAGCGGTGCATTCTCCTTCCGTTTCCTTAAATTACTATCTCCCTTTCTTCTCAGTTATCTTTAACCAATGCATAGTCAAAGATGAAATTAAAGCTCCTCTCAAATAGCCTCTGAAACTATTTAAAATAAAACAATTACCAACAACTTTTTCAATGACAACTGACGACAAACCATTTGATATTTTGAATAAGGTATATTTAACAATAGAGCATTATGGAGTGAACTTACAGAAACAGTGCAATTCAACTCCGCTCTTAACACACTGGCCCCTGTGTTAACAGGTGGCTGGCCAGGTAGAGGCACGCTGGAACACAGCTCTTTCGCTCTGGAAAGCACACGAATTTTAGGTACACACTGAAGTCTCTCAGTCGTATCCAACTCTTTGTGACCCCATGGACTGGAGCCTATCAGGCTCCTCCATCCATGGGATTCTCCAGGCAAGAAAACTGCAGTGGGTTGCCATTTCCTTCTCCAGGGGATTTTCCTGACCCAGGGATCAAACTCTGGTCTCTGCATTGCAGACACTTTACCATCTGAGCCACCTGGAAACTGTCAGAGTAGTCCCCTCTTTTCAATTTTTAAAGGGACCCAAAATGTAAGGACTTTAGCAATAGGGCAGCCCTTCATCCCTTCTCACCTCTTAGAACAGGAGGGACACAGCTGGGAACAAGATCTGTGTCTCTGACGTTTGGCATGAGCATCTCCATTTCAGGAGAAGGGCTTCGGAGCAGGGTCTAGTGGCAATCAGGAGGGTCAAGAACTTGTCCAAAGAACTGTACAACAGCTATCCTATGATGTATCATCCATGTGAATTTTGAGGGACGTTAATTTTGGTCAACTCAGCAAAGGTTTACAAGAAAGAAAAGCTGTACCGAGGGCGGCGAGAAGCCAGGACCATGGCTTAGGCCAACTGACATTAAAAAAAAGAACTCTCGGCTCCAGAGGCTAGAGCTGTGGGGAGCACCCCTGGCCCGGAGCGGCGCGGGGCTGCTTCCTCCCTGTGTGGACCCCCACCCCGCCTCTACTAATATCCCTCTCTCCAGAGCTCCACCCTCAGCCACAGCTGGGTCCGGGGTACACCGAGCTCCGGGGCAAGGCCGCCCTCTGAGCTCACCTGCTTACCTGCTCCCTCGACCTGTGTGTCCCGAAAACACTCCAAATGAACTTGACCAAAACGGGAACCTTGCGCAAATTCTCCTGTACACAGCACTTCCACCCATCCCTGCCCTCACCCAGACCCGGATTTACCCGGGACGACGCGTTCCCTTGCACCCCGCCAGCTGCACCTCACAGGCACTCATCTCTCACTGTCAGCTCTTTCATTTCCACCTCATCCTCCAGGACTCCCCCACCAACTCTCACCTGCCTGAGGAAGGGCTCCCGGCACTCATTACACTCGGACTCTTCCCAGGCCAACCACCTCTCAGCTAAAACACTAACGACGTGAAGGGACCACAGCAGGGCCAGCAAACTGCAGCCCACGGGCCAAACCCAGCCCAGCACCTACTTTTGTAAATAAAGCTTTATTGGGATACACCCATGCTCGCCATTTGCAGGCTGCTGGCGGTGTCTGTCTTCATGCTCCAGGGGCTGAGCCAACTGGCTGGCCTGCAGCCCTAAGCCACAGGTGCTCCTCACGTGCGCCGAGGGCTCCAGTCCCCGGGCGTGGACACCAGAGACTGCCCCTCCCCGACCGTACAGTCCGCACCACACAGCCTGCTGTCTGCCCTACTGTGAAACCGCAGGGCACCTCCGCCGCCTCTGCCGCTCTCACCCCGGGCTCTTCCCCCTTCCTGTGCCTTCCACCTGCTCCTAATGTCTCTTGCTGTACCTCTGCTCGCTGAAACCAGGGTAGGCCAGGCGAGCAGGGAAGCTGGAAGAAAACTTGAAGAGCCGCAGGAACTGCAGACACGTTTACTCTCTGCAGGCTGGCACAGCAGCCACAGCAGCAGCAGACATGCTGGAGCCTCTCTTCTCGAGGTTGACCCAGCAGACACAGCCATAAGGCAGCCGCAAGGGCATCTCAGGTGGTGCTTACACAGGGTACGGCGTGTGTGTGAGGCTGTAAGTGACCTCAGCTGTTACATAACCACGTCTTCACAACACACGGGGCAGGAGCCAGCAGCCACGGGGCGAGAGAGCACCTGACCACCGCCACCTGGCCAACGGCTCTTTCTCTATGGAAGGCCAAGCTGACCGCCACCTCTGCCTCCTAAGAGCCCAGGACAGGAGAACAAGCCACGCCTTGAAGAGGTCAAGCGGCACTCCCCAAACCCCGCGGAGCTCCAGCATCACTCGCAAGGCTCAAGGGCGCGTTGGCAGGACAAGAAGAAAACGGCTTTTTGTGCCACGGAAGTACTTGCCAATTGTTCACCGACCCCTGCCCTCTACCCAGTCCTGCTCAGAAGCAATGGCCTCCGTCAGGCTGTTTCGGAGGCAGGACTCCTGCTTACAGGCACGAGAAACCGGTACTGGATAATTTGAGCACAAAAGCAACTTTCTGAAAGACTCACAGAAGTTCTGGGAAGAAGCTTAGAAAACGGTAGGAACCAAGACTGGCCACCATCCAACCACAGGCAGCACCAAGCCTCAGGATACACCTGTGGAATGCCGGGGACTGGAGGCACGCGGCAGGCCTCGCAGGCACCGCCGCCCACGGGAACAGAATGCTGTGGCCACTGTCAGCGCCCTGCTCTGCCCGGGCTCCCTCTCACGTGTCCTGGGACTCAAGGCCCAGGCAGGAGCTCAGAGCTGGCGTGGGGCCAGGTCCGTGGCACCTGTGTCGAGTGTCCAGGAAGAAGGACAGCTGCCAGGAGGGCTTTGTCCATGTCGGCCTCCCTCAAGGACACGGACCAGCACTGCTACAGAAAGTAAGACTGGCACAGCACCAACCACGAGAAAGGTCGAACGGCAACGTCCACTCCCCTTCCCAGGCCTCAACCTTCTCAACAATAAAAAAGGAATAGTAATACTGTTTTCATCAATCTCACCGGGGTATTCTGTGGGCCCAGCTGGAGAAGATGGGAAAAGCCAAGAATGGGGTGGGCCAGGTACTCTTGCATTTGGAAAGACCTCTGTCCTTGGCACACACCTAACCCTCACCCTTACTGCAAGCAAAGGCTGGAGAGACTCGTCCAGGTGTGCAAAGCAAGCTAGGGGCAGGCAACGAAGGTGACCCAGGGCGCGGGGGCACGAGGGATTCCCCCACTTGGGAGGACGAGCAAGCTCAGGCCCCTCACTCCTCTGGGAGAAGGGCCTTGCATGTCAGGCCAGGTTCCTGAGCACAGCCTAGACTGGCTGCACTTCAGAGGCCACTGGCCTGGAATACAGGGAAAGGGCAGCCAGCCAGCTTCCTGAGCTGGAAGGGCTGCCTCTGGACCGAGTAACGGCCACACGCTCCAGCTCCTCCGCCTCTGAGGGGCCACGAGGACTCTGAAGCTTGGCTGGAAGCCGCCGTGCTGCCCATGGTCTGCAGTGGCACATACCTCGCAACACAGCACTGGCCCCAGACCACCACACGGGACTCGACTCACAGCCCGCACAGCTGCCTCCGCACTCTCAGAACCAGCTCCGCAAGCCTGCACAGAGCGCAGGGGCCAACCACAGTCATGCCAAGAACCAGAAAAGGGCAGCTCGTTCTTAACAGGAATGACTGGCAAGTTCAAAATCTCAATTCTGAACAACTGGCATGTCACTTCCAGCCATATCCACGCAGCAGATCATGTAGTTACGTGAAGTCTGAGGAAGTGAGCTCCTGCGACTTCCTTACTGGATAAACAGGATGGAAATCAAAGCCTACTTCAGTGTTCCTGAATGTGAGGACTCCCCGAGGACTCAGGCCTGGTACCCGTGGCCCAGCCCCTCCAGCCTCAGCCTGGCTGGCCTTGCAGGAGCGCCTCTGGGCTTTCAGGCCCGTTAGCAGCAACCTGCTCGTCAGAGATAATGCACCATAACCCACCGATGGCTACTTTGCCAGAAAAAGAAAACCTGCAATTTTTACAATATTTTATACCAACTCTGCCAGAAGCGGCATTCGAGACTCCACAGAAGCCTGTGCACAACTTCCTTTCCTGTAGACAACCAGGACATTCCACACAGAGTCCTTCCAGGAGCGAGAGTAAAACCTAGCTGAATACTGAACCCCACTACGTAATGGATAATGTGTCCCCAGGACAGAAGCGCTGGGCCGTTTGGCGTGGAGTGTGTGTTGAAGAGAAGCCCAGGCTGAAATAGCAGGCGTGCTACAGGTCCTGTGGAGCTGGCAGGCCTGGCAGAGGGGTAGGGGGAAGCCAGCAGGAGAGACAGGGGCGTCACAGACACCAGGAGGGACCCTCAGAGGCTGGAACTGGGCAGCAAGAAGGGCGCGGTTTCAATGGCAGGCAAACGCGTCAGGGAGCCAGGGTGTCTCAACACAGGCTGGTGGGAGGCGCCATCTGGAAAACAACAATGCCAGACACACACAGGGCTGCCATGCACACGGTGGCACAAAGGAGCTGACGGAATCCTGAGCCCCGAGAGCACGACAGACCTGCTCAACACCCCACAGCAACTCCCCCAGGCCGCCGAGGCCAACCCACCTCCAGCTCTGAGATGGAATCCCACTAACAGATGCCAGCCCAGAGAAGACCATGACTGTGACCCCTGACAAGTGAGCTGCAAAGGGAACGAGACCCAAGAAACACGCTGCTCACTGTGGACTCTCCAACATTCACGCCCGAGCACCAAGCCTAGGGCCAAGCAGGTCTCTGGCAGCCTGGCAGGACTCAGGGCCAGGCTGCTGTCAGGTGGGGAGGGCGGCTGCCCCCGGGGAGCAGGGCCGCCTGCTGCAGGGGAACAGCTGAGAAGGTCTGCAGAACATGACATCTACACAGAGGCCGGAATCACAACAAGGAGCCGGCTAGGCGAATAGGCGTGCGTGGGAAGCAGGCCAGGGAGGCCCAGCAGCAGAGCCAGGGGCTGGGGAGGAGGCCCAGCCCATGCAGAGAGCGTCGCGGGCAGACATGCGGCCTCCGCAGGTCAGTGTCTAGCCTTGCTTTGGCCCTGAGGCGCCCCAGAACTTTATGCTAGGGACAAATCCACCAGGTTGGCCTTTCCAAAGACATCCTCTGGCCACTGTGTAGAGACTGGGCAGGCATGGAGGTTGGGAGTTGCGGTGAAGACCATGGAGACAGTTAGAGGCCTGACGATGAGCTCAGCCCATGCGGGAGAGAAGGCAGACTGCACAATGTGCCCTGAGTAAGAGTTAACAGTAAATGTGCAACAATACTCGAGTGCCCCAGGCTCAGGGGCTCACAATGGAGTGAGGCAAACGGGGTCTACCAGGTAGGAAGACTGCCCACAGAGGGCAAATCCTGCCAAATGATCTTTGCAGCTATTGTCTAGATCTAAAAGTGTTCTGAAGTGAAAGCGTATTTTAGGCTATCCATATAGATACGGTAGAATGATTTAAGATATCCACCTGCATCTCTTACCTGCACGTTCTGAGCTTTCTACAGTAAACTTGAAATTATTTTACAAGGATAAAAACTGTATTAAAATTCAACATAATATACAGATGATGTCAGCAAATGTTCTACATTTATCACTGTCTCAATCTCACAGCCATAAAACAAAGGACTGTTACTACTTTTCTTTGTAAAATAAAAACTCTGAGGTATGAAATTTTATTTGACTACAAAAAATGGTGGTGGGGGTGGGGGGGGGAGTCCTTCCCTGGTAGTCCAGTGGTTAAGAATCTGCCTTGCAACACAAGGGAAACCAGTTTGATCCCTGGTCCAGGGGACAATTCAGCCTGCACTCTAGAGCGTGGGCTTCACGACTGCCGAAGCCCAGACACCTGGAGCCTGTGCTTTGCAACGAGAGAAGCCACCGCGATGAGAGAGGAGTCCCACCTGCCACAACCAGAGAAAGCCCGTGCGCAGCAGTCAAGACCCAGCAGAGTCAAAAACCACCAAATCTTAAAAAGATCCAAGAAAGAAATCACATCTCCTTCCCCATCACTAGTTCCACAAGGCCTACACAGCCCCCCGACACCTTGGGGCCCTCCCTGCCTGCCTGACCTCACCTCTGGCTGGCAAACCCATCTGCTCCACGTCTACGGCACCTTGCACACACAGACATGGCTCTCACCTCTCAGCACCTTTGCACCTGCCACTCACGCTGCCTGAAGCGCCTTCCCTTCACATTCTGGCCCAGTGGCCTCCATCCCTTACTTCACAATCCTGCTCAAATGCCACTGTCTCAGCAAAATCTTCCTAAACAGTCTATCTCCTTTAACCATCCTTTCCCATTCTTTTCCTTTATAGCACTTGTGTCATATAAAATTATACTAGATTCTATTTGCCATATGCTGCCTTCACTAGAATGTAAGCTCCAATACAGGTAGCAAATGTTATGTGACAACTCTGGCCAATGAATAAGGAGAGTCTTGTTTTAACTTTAAAAAGGTTTTTATGTGGCCGGCACCATCTCCTCCCCTTTCTCCCTTTCTCGACCCTGCAGATGTGATGCCTGGAGCTGTGGCAGCCATCGATAAACATGAAGCAAAGGCAACAGGCTGGAGAGCCCCTGGCCCCGACACTGTGGCCCCTACCACACCAGTGCTATCTGTGGCTAGACTGCTCCTGGTGTGAGAAGAAAGCTGTCTGTTTCAAGCCAAGCTTGTGAGGATTTCCTGTTTTCAACTTGAAAAGTGAAAGTGTAGCCTCTCACTCATAGCCAACTCTTTGCAACTCTATGGACTGTAACCCTCCAGGCTTCTTTGTCCATGGAATTCTCCAGGCAAGAATACTGGAGTGGATTGCCATTTCCTTCTCCAGGAGATCTTCCCAACCCAGGGATCGAACCTTGGGTTTCCTGCATTGCAGGCACACTCTTTACCGTCTGAGCCACCAGATGGTGGCTCTGTATACTAACGCTTAGAATGCATCNAGGCAAGAATACTGGAGTGGATTGCCATTTCCTTCTCCAGGAGATCTTCCCAACCCAGGGATCGAACCTTGGGTTTCCTGCATTGCAGGCACACTCTTTACCGTCTGAGCCACCAGATGGTGGCTCTGTATACTAACGCTTAGAATGCATCATAGGCACTCAGTAAATAGCTGTTGAATAAATAAGCTAATTATCTAAATCAGTCAAGTATACTTGACGTGAGGACTCAGAAGGAGAACTCCAGGATTAAAGACAGGCTGGGGTCTGAGGGCCAGAGGCTTCCTGGAAGAGGTGCCTACACAACAAGACGAGTCACGTTTTCTGAGGGAGGGTGCAGGAGGGGGCATTCCCGGCAGGCAGGTCTGCCATGCCAAGGCCCTGAGCCAGAGGGAGCACAGCGTGCCTGGGAGCTCAGGAGGCTGCAAACACGGGAGGGCAAGGACCCATGTCAGAGGGAGCCCACGGCAGTAGCTCCTGTGGGGACAGGAGCAGGGTGACAAACGGAAGCACAGAGGACCCCAGAGCCTCCTGAGCCGGGGAGGGGCGTGTGGTGTCTGGGATGCTGTAACCACCCCACAGGGTTATGATGTGTTCATAACAGAATCTGCTTCAGTAACACCAGGCTATGCCAGTTTCCAAGCCAGAAAGAGGAAGAAAAGTTGTACCACCCAACCATCATTACTCCTAAGCAACAGGTTTACAGCTGAGGAAAACAGGGGCTTGTGCTGGCAACGGCAATCTGCAGGCCCTTCTTCCGGAAGTAGCCAAGTGGAGGCCTGGGGAGCCCCATGGGAGGACGGGAGGAAACCCACCACCCAAAGCCCACCATCAGTTTCCAATGTGCCAAACCCACACGCATGTGACCTGAGAGCTAGGCTATGGGGTCCTGTGGAGGCTATGACGAGCCAGCTCTTTGAATATTTCCCAAGAGCTACAAGGGGCCTGCTCACATGGTGGAAACCTGACTTCCTTACTGGAGTCCCCTAGCCGCAGGCAGAACCAGGCCCACATGCTTTCAGAGGGAGAGCACCCCAGGCCATGTTTAGGACACAGAAGGAGCGAAGCAGCCAGCCTGCCCCCCTTTCCACTCTCACAAGCCCGCAACCCCAGCCTGGAGGCCTGGCAGGCCCAGCTCCCCACATCATCATGGCAGCCACCTAAAGCCACAGAGTGGCTGACATTAATTGGTGGCAGAAAAAAATTGATTTTTCATGGCTATTTGGAGACCTCTGAAAAAACAAAGTGAATTTCGTTTCATCTCCCTTTCAACACGAATGGTATTTAATGTTCTGAATTAAGCAGTTGGCGCCAGAGGCCAGGTTCCCACTATATCAAAAGCAAGAAACCCAGTAGCAAGCTGCCTTCCTCCTCCTTTGCTTGCAGCATTCCAGGCCGGCCACACCTGTTTAAACACTGTCCTTCCAAAGAACCATCTTCACAGCCCTGTACCTTCCACTTTTAATCATTTCTAGTATCAGTATCCTGCACAATGAAAACGACCAGAGAGAGGCTAGGAGAAGAGACCTTGCCTGCCTTCTTCCTCGCAGTGCACAAGCATGGAGCTCAGATGTGCTCCTGAGGCCGCCCCTGAGCCAGTGCTCAGTCCACAGCCGAGCCCAGGCCGCCCCAGGAGCCGCATCTCAGGCCTCCTAGCCTTTCCATCTGCTATGTGTGTGAAGTGGGAGCCCGCTGGCACTGAGATCTAATGTAGGAAACGGGCACAACCCAGCTCAAGCTCCTTCTGACATCAACAAAGCCATCACAAAAAGATGACCAGTTTTACAATCACCCTGCTGAACAGAGGATGAGAAAAAAGGCATCAGGGAAGCACCTTTGTCCTCGTTACTCAAGACCAGCCCACTAACAATCAGGTGGGAGGGATTCTTTTAACTAGTAAACAAAACGTGTAGAACCCCTACAAGAGAGAAAAAGAAAGAAAAACCCCTACCGATCACCTCTTAATAAGCCTGGCCAAAGAGGGTGGAGAAGAAAGTGGACAGGACTGGTCCCCGCCAGGTGTGTGAGTCAAGAAGGAAAACACCAGAGAAAAACCCAGGCTGGTGGCTAAGACCCAGCTCACAGTGCCACCAGGCGGGGGTCTCCACCGTGGAATTTCACCAGGTCACTTTCCACCAAAAGAGTCAAAATACGGCTCAATTATGCCCTAACAACCAAGAAGGCAGCTTCAATTCAGTTGAAATGATTTTACCAAACAAAATACCAGCACTGCCACCTGGTATATCAAATTTAGAACAGACCCAAAAGTTGTGCAGAAACATCACTTCACGTCTATACAAAAGCCTGCAAGTGGATGTTTACGGCCGCTTTATTCCCGATGCTAAAACCTGGAAGCAATCAACACGTTCTTCGCTTAGTGAGCGGCTGAAGTGCTGCACAAGACAAGAGACTGTACTCAATGCTACAAAGAAACGTGGCTTCACGCCATGAAGAGGCATGGAAGGAGCTTAAACGAGCATTACTATGCAAAAGAAGACAGAAAAGCCTCCTGAAAAGCCTGCCCGCCCTGTGATTCCAATCATGTGGGGACAGTAATACCACCAGTGGTTCCCAGGGCTGGGAGAGAGGGAGGAACAGCAGAACACAGACTTCCTGGGTGGGGAAACCGTTCTGGAGGCTGCGTGACATTACACTGAACACAGCTGTCCAAACCTGTGGGGAGCACAAGGCCCAGAGTGAACCCTGATGTGAACAATGGACAAAGGCATCAATGTGTGTGTTGGGGGTGATGGTGGGGAGGGGCAGGGGTGTATAGGAACTCCCTGTACCTTCTGCTCAGCTTTGCTGTGAACCTGAAACTGCTCTAAAAAAATAAAGTTTTCCTTCATAATTTAAAAAAAAATCACCCCAAAGCATGTAAGGTTCTGCAGTACAGATACACGGCTAGGCTTTCAAATGAAACCTGCTGGTGTGGGGGTCCCAAAAATACTGAGCTCTGCCTGTACCCAGCTTATACAGACTTTCAGAACACGCCATCTGTGCTTTTTCTCATTCTCATCACTGGAGCCGGCCCTGCATGGCAGAGCACCGTCCTGATTAACCACACTTTGGTCTTGAAGAATACTCGTCACAACAAGGGTTGGGGAGTCAGCACCAGGGCTGAGCTCAGCCCAGCAGCATCACACACAGGTGCGTCTTGTTGAACAAGTGTCTCCAGTCATCTATTAACAAACCGCTACAAGCAGCACGTTATAAAAACAGCTGGGAAAATGCCTGCCTATCAGAGCTGCTGTGTTAGAGGGACGTTTAGGAAATGTGTTCACTGGTCTTTAAAACCACCATTTCTAGAATAAAAAGAGGCACCATCTACACTTTACAACTATATTCAAAACTCAGTTTTCCTGAAGTTTTCATTTTTGTTCTTGTTAGCAAACTAAGGTAAACACCACGCAGGAAGGTAACTGCTTTTCTGTTCTGAAGCTCAAAGGCCGTTGTGAATTTGTGCAAATACACAGGAACTGGTTAGGGAGCAGTTGGAATATAAACTAGTGTGTCTGTGTGTGTGTGTGTGTAAAAAAAAACTTGTGAATCTGTGCAAATACACAGGAATTAGGGAGCAGTTGGAACACAAACTCATGTGTGTGTGTGTAAAAGAAACAGACAACAGAGAAAGTGCATAAAACACATGTACAGCTTAACAAACTACTCCGGAAATTTCTTGGAACTTCAAGCATTTCTGAAAAATATTTCCATGTACAATATCAAAGTGACAACCACTGCACACATATCCACTCTAACAGTTCAGCTAAAACACGCTGCATCTTGCCAAAACTTGGTCCATGATACCAGAACAATCTAGAGAGACCAAGAAAGGTCTTTTCAGAAATGTATTAGCGACAACCATTAAAAATGTTCCCTACAAAGCTTTCCTACTAACCAAAGCACGGCAGACCAGACTCAAATCTACAAAGACTTGCAGTCAAGTGAGAGGCTGAGGTCACAGCATGTTCACACCTGAGTGTACACGCTCTCCGGGTACACAGGGGGGCCTACACACACAAGACTACAAGTGAAACACTGTACACCTGTCTAGCTGATTCATTTCAGGGAAGAAAAACTTAACACCAAAATGAGAATGATGCACGAAAACCACGTTTTTATTAAGGTGAAAAAGGAGACTTCAAAGATGTTTCCCACTTGCTGGGTTCCCAGACCCGGGAAGCACCAGCCACTGCCCCCAGGCCCCCTCCTCTCAGGGGGCTTTGGGTGAAAAGACGGGCGAAGCTCCATTCCAAGGTGTTAGTTGGAGCCGGTTATACTGCTTACCCCTCTTCTGGCAATTCAGAGAACGTCTGAGTACTTGGCGAAGGAAGAGCTATTCCTTAACAACCAGTGTACCAGGAGCCAGAAGGCCAGAAGCACCAGTGATCAGAGAAACCAGGTTACAAAGAGGAACGAGGCACAGACCTCTCGCGAGGAGCCCAAAGAGTCAGAGGCAAGGTGAGAACTCTGCATCCACAGCCACTGGAGCAGGATTTGGAAAAGCAGCCAGGAGGGACGACCCCTCCTTCCAGCTCCTGCTCTGCTCTAATGGGCCGGGCCTCTGGGCTCGGCGGGCAGCCAGCGCCGGGCGGCCACTAAGTGCCAGCAGGGCAGCAGGCGCACCGCGGGTCCCCTCGGCCTGGCCGAGCCTGCCGCCTGGTCCTCAGGGTCCCACGCGGCCTAAGAGTCTGGCCGGCTCAGCCCCCACGCCAGGGCCCGGGCCCCGAGAAGGGGGAGGGAGGCGGCAGGTGACCCTGAGCGGCCGCTCACGCCCGGTCCCAGGTCCCCTCGCCGCTCCAGAAGCGGCACGACACCCCTGGGGGCTCCTGAGGTGGGAGCGACGGCCACGGCGGGGAGGCCCCCCACGGCTGTGGGCCGCAGAGGAGCCGGCCTCCCAGGGCAGCGGTGCGGCCTGCCCACCCTGCTGGCCGCAGCCGTCCTGAGGGAGCCGTGCGCGCAGCGGGCCGGCCGCGAAGGCCCCCCTCCGCAGCTCCTTGCGCTCAAGGCTGACCGGCCTCTCCTGCCCGTTTAAACTAGAAGGCGCACCCGACACCGTTACAAGACGACTCCCCTCGGGGTTCCGGGCACTCACCTCTGGGAGAGCGGCCGACTCCACAGCCCCACGAACGCTGAGTCTCGCGGGAACCCCGAGACCCGAGGAAACCCCAGGTCTCCTAAGAACCCCAGTGCTCACGGGAGCTCGACATCTCGCGTGAACTCTGCGTCCCCCACGCCCCCACCCCGGGACCCAGAGTCTCGCGAGAACTCCAAGTCCCACGTGAACCCTGAGTCCCAAGGGAATCCTGAGTTCCCTGTGGAACCCGAAAGCTCGCGGGACGCCTGAGTCCTGAGGAAACCCCCGAGTCTCACAGGTACTTCAAGTCCCCATGAGGACGCAAGAGACTCACGTGAACCCCGAGTGCCATGAGGACCCGGAGCCACGGTGCCCTGTGCACAGAATGTGGCCGGTGGGCAGGGATCCACAGCACCCACAGGATCCCAGCAACAGGCCGACACCTGAGCCCCTGACCCCAGATCTCACAGCATCTCCGCGTCAGTCGTGGCATCCTGAACGTTGGTAAGGACAGAGAACGAGCTGCTTGTAACTTACTGTGAAGAAAAAAAATGGAAAAAGGCCGCCCTTCCCCTAACTTTTAACGACCGTTAGGACTGCTTGTGGGAACCTCCGCGAGGAAAGTAGTCGTGTGGCGGCCTGACGGCGGGGGCTCCGGCCCGGGTCACCCCTGGGGGTTTGGCGGCCTCCCACGGGTCCTCAGCGCACTCTGCCGACAGCTCCCGCCTCACAACCTGAGGACGTTCCACGACTCGAGGCCCCAGCTCAGTCCCGGGCTCTACCATGACAGTCTGTCACGGAGCAGGAGAGAGGGCGGCAGGCTGGTGCTCACAATGAAGTGTCAGGTCTTGAAACAACTGTGATGTCTTGGGAAGCTTCAGCTTAAATATGTCATAGCAGAAAATAACCTCATTCTTTATCCACCTCTACAGTTGGGCCAAGTTTAACTGACTTAAGAGAAAAAGAAACATGTGAGAACAGGCGGGAAAATCTGAGAGAAACACTTTTNAATGAAGTGTCAGGTCTTGAAACAACGTGATGTCTTGGGAAGCTTCAGCTTAAATATGTCATAGCAGAAAATAACCTCATTCTTTATCCACCTCTACAGTTGGGCCAAGTTTAACTGACTTAAGAGAAAAAGAAACATGTGAGAACAGGCGGGAAAATCTGAGAGAAACACTTTTCAATCTGGCAAAGCAGCCAAACCCAAGAGATGCCTGCTGCAGAGCAGGCCAGGCCAGGCCGCTGGCTGCAGCCACCGCAGAGCTGGGCCAGCAGGGCCGGTGGGGAAGTGCAAAGCTCTCACACTGGTCTTCCTGACAGCAAGATGTGAATCAGAATGGTCCTCACCCACAAAGAACCCCAGAGTACAAAGTATCAGAGGTTTGTCTGCAATCAAGCCAGGAGAAAGACCTTCTACTCAATAAAGTTTCCCACCTGTGTGTGGATAGAACCTCTATGTTAGAAACACCTGCTTTTTGTGTCGTGGATGTAATTAGCCTCCACAGGGGACTCACTATAATTCTGTCCCCTGGTTCAATAACCCAATCCCTGTTTGCACTGATTCATACNACCTTCTACTCAATAAAGTTTCCCACCTGTGTGTGGATAGAACCTCTATGTTAGAAACACCTGCTTTTTGTGTCGTGGATGTAATTAGCCTCCACAGGGGACTCACTATAATTCTGTCCCCTGGTTCAATAACCCAATCCCTGTTTGCACTGATTCATACAGCACAGTGAGTACCCTTAGATCCAGACTCCGTAAGAGGCTACGCCGAAATCCTCAAGAGACGGCTCCAGCAAACAGCCAGGAAGCACATCCCCACACCTGGAAGATGAAATATAGAAATATCCCTGCCCAAAATGAGGGTCCCGCCAGGACCCACCGACCAGCTGCAGACAATTAATCCCTGACTCCACCCTTCATCAGCCTTTCCTGTGTTCAGTTCAGTTCGGTTCAGCTGCTCAGACTCCTCGCGACCCCATGAATCACAGCACACAAGGCCTCCCTGTCCATCACCAATTCCTGGAGTTCACTCAGACTCACGTCCATAGAGTCGGTGATGCCATCCAGCCATCTCATCCTCGGTCGTCCCCTTCTCCTCCTGCCCCCAACCCCTCCCAGCATCAGAGTCTCTTCCAATGAGACAACTCTTCACATGAGGTGGCCAAAGTACTGGAGTTTCAGCTTCAGCATCATTCCTTCCAAAGAAATCCCAGGGCCGATCTTGCAGTCCAAGGGACTCTCGAGAGTCTTCTCCAACACCACAGTTCAAAAGCATCATTTCCCAGATGGATTCCACAAATGAGGCAAGGTGCTCAATACCAAGAAGGGCTGAGAGTAAAGAGCAGGGACACGTGTGGGCCGAGAAACTGTGCACCTGATGGTGATGGGGTCGGCAGGGTGCAGGGCATTTTAAAATGGTTGGGGAAAGTCCAAATAAAAACGCTTCAGGATGTGCAAAAATGACATGAAATTCGCATTTAAGAGTCTAAAATAGTTTCAGTAGAATGCAGCCAGGCTCATTCCGTGTTGTCTACAGAAGCTCTTGTGAGTACAGCTGACCCTTGAATAACATTGATTTGAACCATGTGGATCCACTTATACGCGGATTTTTTTCAATAGTAAATGCTATAGGACTGCACAACCCTTGGTTGGTGGTGAATGCAGAACCATGATATGGAGGGCTGACTAAATTATGCCCGGATTTTCAACTGTGTGGGACGGGGGGTCGGGGAGTGGGGGTGTCCCTAACCCCCATGTTGTTGAAGAGCCAGCTGTAGTTGTGATAGGACCATACAGCCTGCAAAGCCAGCAACATTTACCATACAGTTCATTTTAGGAAAAGTCTGCCACCTCCTGACCTCAAAGTACGTAAGTGATTATCAGACTGTCCCAGGTTTCGTCCTGTCGTTTCCTTCTCTCCCACCTGCTAATAAACAAATCCCAAGATCCACTCTGATGGCATATGCTCACCCCCCGTCTCTGACATTACAACCTCAAGCAAGAAGTAGGTACCAAAGTTCTCTAGAATTTCTTAAGTACTGGCTTAGAAAACCAGCCACTAGTTCTTCAGGAGTGCTAAGTCTAGCCACCACTTAAGGACCACAGGATTAGGGCCTCTTTATCCCTAATAAAGAATTCATTGCAGACTGTTTCTGCGGTGAAGGATTCTTGGGTGAGAAGCGCACTGTGATTGATGACTTGTATCCCAAATGGAAGAGTCTTATGTTCCAGACACGCTCCGGTGGCCGAGAACGAGCCAGCCTTGATGGCACAAGGCTCTTGGAGGGACAGACACCATCCCCACCGCAAGGCCAAGCAGCCACCGACACACACACTGCTGCTGCTGAACGATTAACCCAAGGCAGGAAATTTTATGTTCTAAATTAGCTACATTATGCCCAAAACCTATCAGTGGCTTGATAACTTGAACATATAATTCTATACCTTTTACTCTTTAAACAATAATTCAGTCTAATCCCGTGGCTGAAGCCAAGATTTCCAGACCAAAAGTGCACTTTCCATTTGATTAAATACTAATAAATGCAAGAATAAAATACTAGTCTTTTATCTTAGAGTAAATTCTTCAAAAACCATATACTCTAACAATTAATTATCTCTCTGGAGAAGGAGATAGGTTCTTCCCCTCAAAGACAGCTGAGTAGTCTCAAACTCTTAATTACAACATTTAAAACATAACTAATAGCAGTCCAGGGCTTACAGAAAGATGACATCATAGTGACCTGTCAGTCATCACGGCCTCAGGTGGAGCATCTGGACAGTCAGTGAAGGGATGAAGAGAATCAGGCAGGATCTCCCTGCAGAAAAGACCTCACAGAGCTATGACCCTCAACAAAGCATATAAGCTGGTATACACCCCTGGCCTTTTTCCCATGTGTGTTTGGTCCTTTAAAATTTAGAAAGTATCTTCATATATTTCATCCATTAAGAAGTAAACAGAGGGAGAAGGCAATGGCACCCCACTCCAGTACTCTTGCCTGGAAAATCCCATGGACGGAGGAGGCTGGTGGGCTGTAGTCCATGGGATCGCTTAGAGTCGGACACGACTCAGCGAGTTCACTTTCACGTTTCACTTTCATGCATTGGAGAAGGAAATGGCAACCCACTCCAGTGTTCTTGCCTGGAGAATCTCAGGGACGGGTAAGCCTGGTGGGCTGCCGTCTATGGGGTCGCACAGAGTCGGTCACGACTGAAGCGACTTAGCAGATAGAGTATTGTACATTCTGCATATGCTGCTCTTCAGCTTGTTGCACTTCCAAACATAGGGCAAATGAAAAGGCGAAGAAGGTTCTGATATCCATGAGAGGAAGGCTCTGTCCTCTGGGACAGATACCATCACTGCTCTGTGAGAAAAAATTCTTGGTGCACAATGAGTAGCTGTATACTGTCTACCTATTACATCGTTATTTCAAATAAAAATTAAAAATTCTTAAAGAAAAAGTAAACAGAGTTAAACGCTGTCAAAAGGAATAGAATTCACTGAGTAAGGGGTTTTGTTTTCTACCTTATAAACAGGGTATCAAGACAGGGCACTGACACCAGTCTCTGTAATGGTTCTGTGCCCAGGGGCAGCACCCAGGGCCAGCACCAGCTCACACCATGTGATCACAGTGATCTCCAGCCTGAGATTCAGCACAGAAAACCGGCCTTGGCCATGAGGAGGGAAAGGGGATGCCCTGCAAGGGGATGTTGTTGTTCAGTGGGTCAGTCATGTCCAACTCTTTGCGACCACATGGACTGCAGCACTCCAGGCCTCCCTGTCCTTCACCATTTCCTGGAGTTCGCTCAAACTCGTCCACTGAGTCAGTGATGCCATCCAACCGTCTCATCCTCTGTCGTCCCCTTCTCCTCCTGCCTTCAATCTTTCCCAGCATCAGGGACTTTTCCGACGAGTCAGCTCCTCCCATCAAGTGGCCAAAGTATTGGAACTTCTGCATCGGACCTTCCAATGGCTAGGGCTGAAGCCACAGAGATGCAGACATCGCCCATGAGGTGAGCAGGAGGGCGCAGGAACCACCCTCTGCCCAAGTGTCCTCTGCACAGGGTCCCATCCTCAGTGTAGGTGACAGAGAATCCATCCTTCTAGGAAGCTGAAAGAAGACTCTGTGGCACCAGTCCCAGTCTGTGGGCCACAGGTTCCATCTGAGAACATGCTTTCTGCAGGGTGCCGGTGAGACAGAGTTGGGCCTGGAGAGAGAAATGCAGAGTGGGCCCTTGGCAACCTCTCCAGCCCCATGCCCTCCTCTGTGATGAGGACACCATGTGGACTGGTGAGATAGGGCTACCCGCGGGTCAGGTAGCATCACCCACGGCCCCTTAGAAAATCAAGGCCAAAAAAAAAAGGGGGGGGGGGGNCGGGTAAGCCTGGTGGGCTGCCGTCTATGGGGTCGCACAGAGTTGGTCACGACTGAAGCGACTTAGCAGATAGAGTATTGTACATTCTGCATATGCTGCTCTTCAGCTTGTTGCACTTCCAAACATAGGGCAAATGAAAAGGCGAAGAAGGTTCTGATATCCATGAGAGGAAGGCTCTGTCCTCTGGGACAGATAGTTTGGGTGGAGTCCATCACTGCTCTGTGAGAAAAAATTCTTGGTGCACAATGAGTAGCTGTATACTGTCTACCTATTACATCGTTATTTCAAATAAAAATTAAAAATTCTTAAAGAAAAAGTAAACAGAGTTAAACGCTGTCAAAAGGAAGATGGTACTCAATAGAATTCACTGAGTAAGGGGTTTTGTTTTCTACCTTATAAACAGGGTATCAAGACAGGGCACTGACACCAGTCTCTGTAATGGTTCTGTGCCCAGGGGCAGCACCCAGGGCCAGCACCAGCTCACACCATGTGATCACAGTGATCTCCAGCCTGAGATTCAGCACAGAAAACCGGCCTTGGCCATGAGGAGGGAAAGGGGATGCCCTGCAAGGGGATGTTGTTGTTCAGTGGGTCAGTCATGTCCAACTCTTTGCGACCCCATGGACTGCAGCACTCCAGGCCTCCCTGTCCTTCACCATTTCCTGGAGTTCGCTCAAACTCGTCCACTGAGTCAGTGATGCCATCCAACCGTCTCATCCTCTGTGGTCCCCTTCTCCTCCTGCCTTCAATCTTTCCCAGCATCAGGGACTTTTCCGACGAGTCAGCTCCTCCCATCAGGTGGCCAAAGTATTGGAACTTCTGCCTCGGACCTTCCAATGGCTAGGGCTGAAGCCACAGAGATGCAGACATCGCCCATGAGGTGAGCAGGAGGGCGCAGGAACCACCCTCTGCCCAAGTGTCCTCTGCACAGGGTCCCATCCTCGGTGTAGGTGACAGAGAAACAATCCATCCTTCTAGGAAGCTGAAAGAAGACTCTGTGGCACCAGTCCCAGTCTGTGGGCCACAGGTTCCATCTGAGAACATGCTTTCTGCAGGGTGCCGGTGAGACAGAGTTGGGCCTGGAGAGAGAAATGCAGAGTGGGCCCTTGGCAACCTCTCCAGCCCCATGCCCTCCTCTGTGATGAGGACACCATGTGGACTGGTGAGATAGTCAGGGCTACCCGTGGGTCAGGTAGCATCACCCATGGCCCCTTAGAAAATCAAGGCCAAAAAAAAAGGGGGGGGGGTTGGGTTAAAAAAGAAAGAAAGAAAGAAAATCAAGGCAAGGCTGCTGGCCTGTGGGGCAGCCAAACCGCCTCTGCCCGCATGTGAGTTTGCCCTGCATACATGTACTCCCAGAAAAGACAGGCCACAACGCAGCAAAGTCTCTGAGCCTCCCTTACCTCTCTGATCCAGAGTTAACCCCCCTCCCCTCCCCCAGCAAAGAAAGGGCAGGTCCCCTGTCTCTCCCGCGCCAAGTCAGCAGGCTGGGAACAAGTTAGAGTCAGACTACATCCTAGGACTGATCCAGCTCAGAAGTGCTGGGCCACCCAGGCCAGCCCAGGACGAGGCCATCTCTGGGTACTGAGCTCTATGCACTGGAGGAAAATGAGGATGAAGCTATGGGATCAAACCAGGTTCAAATGAAATTCATTGTTTAATATAGAAAAATCATTTTGCTCAAGTTCTCAGATTTCAGACACTTGTGATACACATAGAGAAGATATACCTAAAATCCACATTTACACACAGAATCTATGTTTCAATAAAAACAAAGACCAACTCATAACCAATTTATCTACAAATGACACGATGAGTAAGCACTCTGCAAATATTTTTCCTTGGAAATAGGGATTATTACAAAATCATATGTAAGCTATACCCAATCTTTGTTCAAATAATTGATTGATGTAATCATTTCTCTGTCAAATATTCTCACCACTATGAGGAAAAATCTCTATTGTCTATTTCAAAAACTAGCAGAAATGTAAAACTTCTCACTACAAAATTTAGCTCATACATTTTATCTAAGTTACAACAGATTGCTTCAGATAATATTCACAGATGAATAGTTTATCAATCTGCCCTGTTAATTTCAAGGGTAACTTGAATTAGAAGAAAAATCCAGACTGTAACAGAGAAAAAAATAATTAACTTTTAACTTTGGTAATTACTTCTTTGAATGCTAAGAATGCTACCTATTAGCAAGCAAACTAGCATTTATAAAGAACGTTTAAAGTTGTCTCCCTTTCTACAGGATTATCCACAAGGCCTGGAACACAGCAACCCCAAGGAGGACACAAGGTGAGACGGGCGGGGCTGGAAGCTCCATCCAGAAGAAAGACGACACGCGTATTCACTGGGGTGATGACGCGCAACCAGATGGAAACACTGTCACCTTCCTTTGTTTTACAACATTCTTGACAAAGTCAGGAAGTTCTTTCTCGTGTTTTCCTATACTGAACACTAAGGCTGGGACAGTTTCTGGAATTGGCTCCTATGGTCCCCGGGGGTCCCAAGAAGACGCCACCTGATGACCCACCTCCCCCACCCACAGGGACAGTGACGTGCTGGGTGCTGTCCTCCTGCCCAGGAAAGGTGTCCAAGGTGCGGGTCCAGGAAACTGGGGAGGCCCAGGCTGACCCAGTGACCAAGCGTGATAGATACAACATCCCAAACTGTTTCAGTTCAGTCGCTCAGTCGTGTCTGACTCTTTGCAACCCCATGAATTGCAGCACGCCAGGCCTCCCTGTCCATCACCAACTCCGGAGTTCACTCAAACTCACATCCATCGAGTTGGTGATGCCATCCAGCCATCTCATCCTCTGTCGTCCCCTTCTCCTCCTGCCCCCAAGCCCTCCCAGCATCAGAGTCTTTTCCAATGAGTCAACTCTTTGCGTGAGGTTGCCAAAGTACTGGAGTTTCAGCTTTAGCATCATTCCTTCCAAAGAACACCCAGGACTGATCTCCTTTAGAATGGACTGGTTGGATCTCCTTGCAGTCCATGGGACTCTCAAGAGTCTTCTCCAACACCACCGTTCAAAAGCATCAATTCTTCAGTGCTCAGCTTTCTTCACAGTCCAACTCTCACATCCATACATGACCAGTGGAAAAACCATAGCCTTGACTAGACGGACCTTTGTTAGCAAAGTAATGTCTCTGCTTTTGAATATGCTGTCTAGGTTGGTCATAAACTGTTTAAAAGTTACCAAATATACATCTTCCTACAGTGGTAAAATACACATCTTTAGATTTGATGTTTGTGAGAGTACAATTCAGTGTCTTCAAATCCATTCGCGGTATCGTGTGGCTGTCACCACTAACCAGACCAAACGGCATCATCTGCCTCAGAAACCCCGCTTCCGCCAGCTCCCCTGCCCCAGCCGGGAAGCCAGCACGCTCATCTCTGTGGAGGTGACGACTCGGGGCCCACCGTGCAGGTGGAGACAAGAGTTCTTGCCAGCTGTCTCAGACTTGTTGCACAACAAGCCTCATCCACATGGAACGCTGCGCTGGCATTTCCTTCCTTCTAGGGCTGAGTAGCACTCCATTGTGGGGAAGAGCTCCATCCGTGGTTCACCAGTTTGCTCCTCCACAGCCATCTGGGCTGTCTCCAGTGTCTGACTGCTGTGCGTGGCGCCGTGGTGGCACCGGTGTACACACAGCTGTCCGGTGCTTGCTTCGGGACCTTGCCAGGGAGCAGTGCTGCTGGATCACACGACAGTTCTAGGTCTGACTCGGTGAAAGGCAACACCGGGCTGTTTCCTAGTTCACATTCCCACAATGCACTAGCATTCCAGTTTCTCCGCATCCTAGCCAACTCTTGTTTATAAAGTTATCATATAAGCTTCTTCCACGTAGGAAACATAGTGGTGTGTGGACTATAATTCGATAGAGCCTCATCCCAATTCCCAAGAAGGGAAGTACTAAAGAATGTGCTAACCGTTGGACAGCTGCACTCATCTCCCATGCTCATAAGATCATGCTGAAAATCTTGCACGCTAGGCTTCAGCATTATGCGAACCAAGAACTTCCAGATGTCCAAGCTGGATTTAGAAAAGGAAGGTGAACCAGAGATCAAAGTGCCAACATTCACTGGATCATGGAAAAAGCTAGGGAATTCCAAAAAAAACCATCTACTTCTGTTTCATCCATCATGGCATCAAAAAGCTTTTGTGTGGATCATAATAAACTACGGAAAGCTCTTACAAAGATCTTCTTTAAGATGGAATACCAGATCATCTCACCTGTCTCCTGAGAAATCTGTATGCAGGTAAAAAAGCAACAATTAGATCCCTGTATGGAACAACAGATTGGTGCAAGATTGAGAAAGGGGTACAACAGGGCTGTCTGCTGTCACGCTGTTTGTTTCATCTATATGCTGAGCACATCATGAGAAATGCCAGGCTGGATAAGTTACAAGCTGGAATCCAGATAGGCAGGAGAAACATCAACCACCTCAGACATGCAGATGATACCACTCAAAGACACGGGAGCAACTCTTCCAGAGCGCGGTGGGTAAGAGAAGGGACCTTCTGACTAGAGTGCTGAGCTGGGGAAAGATCAGCTGAGATACAAGTTTATAACCATGAGTTAAGTTAACCTGTAACAGAAAATAAATGATTATGTATCAAACTCTTGTCCTCACTGGATTCCTTAGGACAAGGCTGAAGCTGGTGTTTAAATTAGAACTAAGCTGATACAAAGTAAATGTTAAGCAACAAAATCCTTCCCGGTTAGAACCACTGGTCTAATGAGGGGATACTGACAACAGCTGGTAATTTACCGGCCAAGTAAGGCAGAGCTCAGCCCTAGACAGGTGAGTGATCCCAGCCCCTGGTGCAGTCAGCACTGCCCCTTCGCAAACCCCTGAGGCCCCATGTCACTCTTAAGGGCAAATAATGGAGAATCTTTAAATCATAACATCCAGTAAGATCAGAGAACAGGACACACCCGGAAATAAGACACCATGAGCAAGAACAAGTAAAACTAGAACAGCAGCCCCAGAAAAAAGGGATCCCTCAGCTGTAGACCTGAAGCAGCACAGCCCCTTTAAAAAAAAAAACAGAAGACCGTGGTGACAGGTTAACGAGGCTTACTGTGGTGACGATTCAGTCATATACACAAGTGTCATCATGTTGTACACCTGAAATGAATATAACGTTATTTCAATTATACCTCAATAAATAAATGAACAATCAGCTTAAACACACCCACAAGTTCTTAAGAGCAAGAACGACCATGTAAATTAGCTCCACAATAATTTTATAGCCCCCGAACTTCAGCCTGAAGTGTTAAAAAAAATCAAAATACTCCATTTTTATTTTATAAGATATGTATTGCTAAGTCACTTCAGTCGTGTCCGACTCTCTGCGACCCCATAGACGGCAGCCCACCAGGCTCCCCCGTCCCTGGGATTCTCCAGGCAAGAACACTGGAGTGGGTTGCCATTTCCTTTTCCAAAAGATATGTATTACATAACACTAAACCACACTGCTTGCTATTTCATACTTACAGGCCCGTATCTTGATGCAGAAAGGCATGCTAGGCGAGTCACAAAGCCCCTTCTGTATTACTGTGTTTTCATTTTCATCTGAACCAAGGGCACTCAACAGGCTAAGATAACAGTATGCCACCTGTCAGAGGACTGGAGGGCCACTGGTGCAAAAGAAGGCCAGCAAGAGATGCCAATCTAACATGGAACTCCCTTATTTCACTTACATCTTCCAGATTCCACTTACCGCTTCTGGAAAGAGTCCCACTGGCTCTGTCTGGGGGCAAATCCCACGGTCTCTCTTTTCCCTAGGCATACCTGCTCCCAACTCTGCATTCTCTTTAGGGAAACAGCAGACCAGTGTTAGCCTCCCACAGGCAGCAGCGCTGTTACGTTAACTCTGTCCAATACTTCCTCAAGTTGGCCTTTTCTCAAAGCGTCTTCCGCGGTCTTCGCTGGATATCATACAAATTACCAAATCAGAAAAAAAGGGGAAAAAAATGAAACCTCACCCCTTACACAAACCTCGACTGGACAAAGATGACCGAATTGTGGTAGAGGGCCCCACGGTGCAATCACTGCCCACAGAGATGCTCCCCCAACTCATGCAGAAATCTGGGTGTCTGGTGCCCCTCGTGAGGTGCGATGGTGCGGAGCCCCATCAGGAGGGCACTTACGGGGGGCCGATTACATCATCATGCTTCTAGCCCTCAGTTCAGTTCAGTCGCTCAGTCGTGTCTGACTCTTTGCAGCCCCATAGACTGCAGCACGCCAGGCTTCCCTGTGTCCAACACCATCTCTTGGAGCTTGCTCAAACGACTTGGTGATGCCATCCAACCATCTCATCCTCCGACATCCTCTTCTCCTCCTGCCTTCAATCCTTCCCAGCATCAGGGTTTTTTCCAATGAGTCAGCTCTTCGCATAAGGTGGCCAAAGTATTAGAGTTTCAGCTTCAGCATCAGTCCTTCCAATGAATCTTCAGGACTGATTTCCTTTAGGATAGACTGGTTGGATCAAAAGTCTTCTCCAGCACCACTGTTCAAAAGCATCAATTCTTTCAGCTTTCTTTATGGTCCAACACTCACATCCATACATGACTACTGGAAAAACCATAGCTTTAACCAGACGGACCTTTGTCGGCAGAATAAGGTCTGTGCTTCTTAATTCACTACCTAGGTTGGTCATAGCTTTTCTTCCAAGGAGCAACTGTCTTTTAATTTCATGGCTGCAGTGATTTTGGAGCCTAAGAGAAGTCTGTTTCCCCTTCTATTTGCCATTTAGTGATGGGACCAGATGCCATGATCATAGTTTTTTGAATGTTGAGTTTAAGCCAGCTTTTCCACTTCTCTTTCATCTTCATCAAGAGGCTCTTTAGTACCTCTTCACTTTCTGCTATAAGGCTACTGTTTTTTGCATATCTGACGTTATTGATATTTCTCCCTGAAATCTTGATTCCAGCTTGTGCTTCATCCAGTCTGGAATTTCGCATGATGTACTCTGCATATAAGTTAAATAAGCAGGGTGATAATATACAGTGTTGATGTACTCCTTTCCCAATTTGGAACTAGTCCATTGTTCCACGTCTGCTTCTAACTGTTGCTTCTTGACTTGCACACAGATTTCTCAGGAGGCAGGTAAGGTGGTCTGGTATTCCCATTTCCTTAAGAGTTTTCCATAGTTTGTTGTGATCTACACAGTCAAAGGCTTTAGCATAGTAAATGAAGCAGAAGTAAATGTTTTTCTGAAATTCTCTTGCTTTTTCTATGATCCAACGGATGTAGGTAATTTGATCTCTGGGTTCCTCTGCCTTTTCTAAATCCAGTTTGAACATCTGGAAGTTCATGGTTCATGTACTGATGAAGCCTAGCTTGGAGAAATTTGAGCATTACTTTGCTAGTGTGTGAGATGAGTGCAATTGTGCCATAGTTTGAGCATTCTTTGGCATTGCCTTTCTTTGGGATTGGTGTGAAAACTGAACTTTTCCAGTCCTGTGGCCACTGCTGAGTTTTCCAAATTTGCTGGCATATTGAGTGTAGTACTTTTACAGCATCATCTTTTAGGATTTGAAACAGCTCAGCTGGAATTCCATCACCTCCACTACTTTGTAGTGATACTTCCTAAGGCCCACTTGACTTCGTATTTCAGGATGTCTGGCTCTAGGTGAGTGATCACACCATCGTGGCTATCTGGGTCATTAAGATCTTTTTTGTATAGTCCTTCTGTGTATTCTTGCCACCTTTTGTTAATATCTTCTGCTTCTGTTAGGTCCATACCATTTCTGTCCTTTATTGTGCCCATCTTTGCATGAAATGTTCCCTTGGCATCTCTAATTATCTTGAAGAGATCTCTAGTCTTTCGCATTCTGTTGTTTTCCTCTATTTCTTTGCGCTGATCACTGAGGAAGGCTTTCTTATCTCTCCTTGCTATTCTTTGGAACTCTGCATTCAGATGGATATAGCTTTCCTCTTCTCTTTTGCCTTTCATTTCTCTTCTTTACTTAGCTATTTATAAGGCCTCCTCAGGCAACCATTTTGCCTAAAGCACTGCCTGAGCTTCTCTGTTCTGAATATGCAGAACTTGATTATAAATTACTGTTCTCTTATTTACATCATAAAAGTTCTTCCTAAGTAGAACAGGTGGGTAAATATGACCCATGGATTTCAGTTCAAGACTCTGAAGGGCAAGTTATAAAGTACATGTTTAAAAGGAGGCAGCGGGTTGGACACTGTTGCCATCAGGGAGACTGCCAACACACAAGCAGAGACGGGCAGCAAAACACGTTCAGGAGAACTTTATCTAAACTCGTTAAGAGTGACAATAATACTTAACCTTTGACATCTAAGTGATTCAGTCAAATATTTTATCCAAGCCTGTAACTTTCAGACGAGGGACAGTGTAAAAAGAGAATAAAACATCTGAGCCCCCTGGATCTGACAGAATTCCAAGCCTGCTTCCACCTGAGTAACAGAGGAGCTGAAGCCAGAAACTGCTAAATAAAAGGCAATGCAACTAGGCATAACACAATAAAAGATATTACCTTCCAACTGCATTATTGTTGCCAATTATAAGATTCACTTCAACTTAATTTCAAAAGCACAATCACCCTCAACAGAAACAGTCTCTTTTTTAAATTTCAAGAAGTATTACATTAAGGCAATAACTCACCTTCCAGCTATAATATCACCCTCCCTTATTGCAACACTACATTTCAAAAATACTTCTCATCGACAAGTCAGGCTAATTCGGGTTAATTTTATTGTATTTTGGTGCTATCTCACATTTGTGTGCAATTACCTTTATCATTTTATTGCCCGGGCAGAAAGTAATCAGAACAATTATTTGAAAATGGAGGTTTATAAATTCTAAATCACAGTTGCTGGCATTTTTGATAAAACAGCAGCTTTATCTCGGGAAGTGGCAGGGACACGGGATAAATCACGCATCAGTCAAGGGTGGCTGACCCCCAAGCGCATTGCACAATATCAGAAGTGCTTCCGAAGAAACTTTCTAGCCTCATCCATCATCCTTCATAATACTAAAATAGCTACACACCTGAAGAACAGAGGCTGGAGGATAATAAAGGAAAGAAAGATTTCCAGGCAGCACAGGCAAAACCATTAAGTGCTCTCCCTTTTAAACCATGAGATACAGTCCATGCACATAAACAAGTCCGACCCCACAGCAGCCCTAAGTATCTGCATTCATGCTCACCAACTCGGTTTTAAATGTAAATGAAATATGAAGAAGAGCCACAGAGAGAAAAGCGCGTTCCGACTGTGGGCATCTTGACTCTGGGCGCGGCTGCCTGTGTGGTCACACTGCCCTGCCGCCACCTCTGTTCTCTAGGTCTCATTTTCTCCAAAAAGTCTACTGCATTAAAAAAAAAAAAAGGATATAACTTGATTTTAAAGGTGAGAATAAAGGGGGAAAGCCTTGAGTTCCCACAGCGGTTTTCCTTAAGTCAGTTACAGGTGACGTGGGGCTCAGGTCCTCACTCGGCACGTGGGGGACAAGCGGCCTTAGGACTGGGCTGCAGCCTTCCTCAGGGAGAGACAGCCAGCTCATCCCACCACGCCTCCGCACGCCTTCACCATGCCTTGCTTTAGCTCGTTTTTATAGAGCAAAAAAAATAACCATGTGATCACCTGTTTCCTTTTTAATAAAGCAGATACCCCCAAACAGAAGACTTCTGCACGTTTACATAGGTGACCCCATGGCGCTGGATACCAACGGTCTAGCTGGGTAGGAACGAAATTCATGAGCTGCACATGCCTGGCATTCCACCAGTTGCTTTACGTACATTATCTCATTCACTCCGCCCAGCAAACCTCAGGTAGAGCAAATGACTTGAAGTCGAGAAAACAGATCGGGAAGGTGAGCAATGAGCCCAAGGGCACAGCACAGCTGTAACAGGTGGTATTCAAGGTCAAATCCAACACACTTCAAGGCCTGGACTTCTGCGGGGACTGGCAACTACCTCCCAGACGCAGACACATCCCACCATGCGAGTTAGGACAGGCTCAGCTACTCTGCAGTGACAGACACCACCGGGCAGCCCCTGCGGACCCAGGTAGCTCACAGACCAGGAGCCTCCAGGGAGGGCCGACAGGCCTCTCCAGGTCACACGCTAACCTGGCAGCCACGCAGGAAGGAGTATGTGGGAATCAGGCACCGGCATGGAAACACTCCAACCCTCCTAGAACAGCTTCCAGACGTCACCCAAAGAGGCTCAGCAATCTTCAGTCTTCATCTGATGAAAACTCACAATAAGTTTGACTTCTATCAGCTAAGTTTTATGGTCCTTCCCAATCAGCAAACTCAATTCCAGTAAAAGGAAAAAAAAAAAAAAAATCATGAAACAGGAGTCAGGTGTAAGATCCTACATAACACAGTATCTGTAAAGATATCAGTCCTGAACACTCATTGGAAGGACTGATGCTGAAGCTGAAACTCCAATATTTTGGCCACCTGATGCGAAGAACTGACTCACTGGAAAAGACCCTGATGCTGGGAAAGATTGAGGGCAGGAAGAGAAGGGGACGACAGAGGATGAGATGGTTGGATGGCATCACCAACTCGATGGGCATGAGTTTGAGCAAGCTCCAGGAGCTGGTGATGGACAGGGAGGCCTGGTGTGCTGCAGTCCATGGGGTCACAAAGAGTTGGACATGACTGAGTGACTGAACTGATACAGTATTTTATATATAGATATCTCCAGAAGATAGGAAAGGATAGGGAAGACCGATGTGCTACAGTTTATAGAGTCACAAAGAGCTGGACACATTTAGCAACTGAACAATAACAATATAGTATTTTAATAAAACACTTGACTTTCCACACCTTGAAGTATGAATACTGTGTGACCCCAATATGTTAATGTAGAATCAGACCTTGAAGGTTTTCTTGTTTACCTAATTAATTTTCAATGTTTCTGTTTACAACAAAGATTCATGAATTTAGTTAAAATGTACCAATTTGACAAAAATGGGAATTAAAAGAAAATAAGCTTACAGAAAACAAAAATAACCTAAATTAATAGAGGATCCTATGAAAAGTAACTCCCATTCTTCACATAAGATAGTATCAGAGGACCTCTGATGTTTTATTTCTTCCCAATGTATGACTTTTATATATTTGACAATAAGCTAAATAGCTGGTCAGTTTACCTGAAAGCATGCCATCTATTCTGAAAACAAAATGACTTCATTTTCTGTCCAGCTCAAGCCTGACTTCCTAACCACAGTGACACAGGTGATCACACGAATCCTGCGGACTACGTTTTGTGAAGCAAGCACAGAAAGTACCGTCCTTCACAAACGGGATTTCATCTACCAAGCGATCCCTGAGGTAGTAACAGCCAATACGACGGCACGGGTTCACCAGAGTCTGTTTAAAAAAAAAACCCATAAATAAGTAAGTAAGTGCGTTTCCAGCACACGAGCCAGGCTTCTCACTGCCGGAGACAGGTGGTGGCGAAGCTGAAATCTGTCGGGCTGGACTCAAACTGCAGGTACCAGGGCAGACTGACCGTCTCCAACAGACACAGAGGCAACAGGGCGAGAGATAAACGCGAGTGCACTCTGATGTCCCTGGTGGTCAGCGCACACACGCAGGCGCCCTGGCTCCATCCCCTCACAGGGCTCAGGAGCCCCAGCACCTCCACAGCAGTGAGCACACCAGCGCCCGGATCTTGGCTTCCACATCTCACACTCCAGGAAAAGGAATGTAGGCTCCCTGGCGAAGTGGGTAAATCCAGGACTGGGGCAGGAAAAATACAAGCTAAGCTTGGATTACACTGTGGGGCCAAACAGTACTAGAAGGTAGCATGTCAAAAAGAGGAGCCAATCTCAGGGGTGTCCAAAGGCCATCTGACTAACAGAATAAATCATGGTAGTATCAGACTACAGCCCATGATATAAAATAAAAATCCCTGAGTCCATGCTAACATAGACAGTTCAGTGAACAAAGCAGTAAGCGGGAAAGAACAGAGAGCTCTTCACTCACAAGAATTCCAGCTAGTGAAAGAAGAAAAAATGCAGGAGACACATGTCATTAGGCCAACAACACAGCAGCAATTGTTGCAGACAAGATACCACAATGAATGCCAAAATCAGCAGGTGAAAGCTGAGAGCCGGGGTACATGCATGGTCTCACAACATCTCCCTCGAGATATCAGCTACAGAGAAGGGCACCATAACGCTAGAGCTGGCGAAATGGGCAACGCCACTTCACCCAGTGACCGTGCTTAGCGTCGCCTGTAAATGACACCTGGACACCGTACGTGCCGTGACGCCTTGAGGGGGTCCTCATCTCTGCGCTTTTCTCACCGAAAACGTGGACTTCGATCTTATCAAGAACCCGTATCACAAACCCCAAGGGGAGACATTCCACTATATAACTGACTGGTCTTCTTCCAAAGTGTCCAGGTCACAAAAAGGAGGAGAGAGGGATCCCGCGAACTAGACAAGGGGGAGCCATGACAACTGAACGCCACGTGGGGTTTTGGACTGGACGGCAGAACAGAAAAAGGACACGAGTGGAAAAACTGCTGGAATTCAAACAAGGCTTACAGTATGACACAACGCTAATTAATGCTGATTAATATGCTAATACCTTGTACAGGGATTCCCTGGCTGTGGGAGCTGCACAGAGTCCTGTTCAAGGGCCATGGAAGACAGTAACACTATACAAAACTAGATGGACGGGGTACAGAAACGAGGCCGAAGTTACTCAAAATAAAAAGTCAAAAAAGCCCCGGACTCCACTGACCACCTGTGTGCATGCAAGGTCTATCCTGACCCTGAAGGCCTGGCTGTTCAGAAACAGGGGGACGGGAGCAGGCAGGGTGAGAGGCGTCTGCAGGCCTGTACCGCCCCCATTGCCCCGGGGGGGAGCCCGGTGGACAGGCACTAGCGTTCCCAGTGTAAACCCCTCCTTCGACCGCAGGTTCAGAGCCATGACGCTGCATGTTTGCCTCTGAAGAGCGTTGGAACAGAGATCCAGGTCTGGGGAGGGGGATGTGAGCTGTTGCTGGGAAATAAAAAGGTTAAATAGATCATAAATTAAGATTAGCGTCGGCTGGCCAGCAGCTTTCTATCACATTATAAATCAGACTAGAGATGGGGCACCTCCTATTTAAAATCATGAGCCACTCAGAAGATCTTCTCCATAGCTTCTACCCCAATAGGTCTCTCCAGCCAGAGTAAAGGGAATCACAGGCCATCAAGACCAGCACATTAGAGGGGAGCAATTAAAAGGGGAAGGGGACAGGCTATACACGAGTATATGCAAATCAGTACAAAACACGACTTGGGGAGGAAATTTCTCCCTGTCTTTTTCCCCAGAAATGCCCAGTCCACAGACACAGCCAGCACCAGCCCTTCACCTCCAACAGTCACACGAGCTGATGAGCTGATGAGACAGGAGCCGGGAGACCTGGCCCAACTTCACAACCCTGAGCGAGTGCGGGGTCAGGCTGCGTAACTCAGAAATCACGGCTGGAGAGGGCCACCAGTATTTTACCTAGACGTTTTTATAAGGAAGCCAGAGGTGGAGAGCACAGCTCGGATAACTATACGCATTTCAATTTTACTAAAATGTTATGCCCCTTGAGCCAAGGTATTAATTTTGTTATTATACAAAAGCAGTCTCTTCTCACTGGCCATTCATTCAACTTGAATGAATTTTAAAATGTACTTGTTGTTGGATCATGTGAAAAAGGCAAACGGAAAGTATGCATAACTAAGGAGGCTCAAACCAGACTAGGAGGTGAGGGGTGGCTGGAGAGACCGCGCGACAAAGAGAACCCCACGCGTTTGTGCCTCTCCTGCTCGCCAACGCAGGAGATGTCAGAGACTCGGGTTCGCTCCCTGGGACGGTAAGACCCCCTGGAGGAAGCGGCAGCCCACTCCAGTGTCCTTGCATAGAGAACCCCATGGACAGAGGAGCCTGGAGGGCTACATACAGTCTGGGTCACGGAGAGTCAGGCACGACGAAAGCGGCACAGCACAGATGTTTATGAAACACAAAGCGTGACCCCAGAGAAACAACTGACTAATCTCTTCTTCAAAAGGATGACGATACAATTAAAAGGGAGTCTCCAAACAACCAGAGCGCCCTGGTCACCGCGCGCCCTCTGGATCCGGCCACTAGCAGGGGCGGGCCTGCCCCTTGCCCCGGCTGCGCCCGAGCACCGAGCGCTGACAGAGGGCATCGCCTCTGCCGGCACCGGACACGGCAGACCCCATGGTCCCGGGAAGGCTCTGGGAAGGCCATCACACCCTCTGTGACCAGACACGGGGCTGTTTCTGCGGGAACTCACACCCGGATGAAGCCCTGATGTCACTTTAACGCCGTGCAGGAGCTCTGCCTGGAAAATGGCGAGGAGTCCTGGCGCAGAGAGATAAGCAGGGCAGACCAAAGCCATCCGCGTCTGGCAGAAGCAGCGCGCCCCGTTATCGTTTCTCCCCTGCACAACGTGACCGTCTGTAAGGCGTTACTACCCGAGACGGCTCCAGAATTTTGGAGTAGGCCCGACTGCAAGGTGAGAATTGCCGCCCTCTACAAGCAAACAGGAATTTAAAGGTTTAGGAGGTCATCCATCATCTGTAATGAGTCATAATCAGCGAATGAACTGCTGAGGATGTATCTTATCACTTGGCCTATAAAAGCTTCGGATCCATGGGGTAAAAAAAAAAAAAAAACCACACACTGAACTTTAATAAGCACTCAATTATAACAAATAAACCCAAACACCTAATTACCAAGTGACTATTTATAGTTGCTAAAATGGCTTAACCCAGTTTCACAAAGCACATATTTTAAGATTCATAGAAAAATCCTGCCCAGTTCCAGCATTCGATGCTACATTTATTTTGCCTGCACCCAGAGGATCAAGAGATCTGTAACTCTAAATTACATTATTTGTACCGTAAATTCAAAGAGAAATTAGTCTCATTTACAAACAGCAATTACTTATAACAGAAAACTGAACTGCAAATTTAAATTGTTAGTTTTGACAAAAATCCAAAACCGGGTGAAAGGAACATTGTGAAGCTGACAGAAGAGCCCATGTGTGGTGTCAGCGATGGCTCAGTTTACTTAAATGGTTTTGCAAGACAAGCGAACTTCCAAAAAAACACTTTATTCTTCTCTAATTTGTCCTACTTTGTATTTTTAGTGTCCTGTTCAAATTCCTCTCCCTGTGGAGGGGATGTCCCTATTAAAGCAGCACAAAGAAGGAAAAATTTGTAATCTGTACAACAAAAAAGATTTTAATGTCCATATTTTTTAATTTAGTAATAAATTTAAAAAATAATAAAAATAAGAAAACCAAATGTTAGAATCAGAGTGGATTCTAAAGACCACTACGTAAAATTAAACAAACATTTAATCCATCTAGGGTAGGCATGTCCAACACAGCAGCTTTGAGTCACAGGGCAGGGGGGTGGGAGGCACTGGTTTAAATTTAAATGAATTAGAATAAAAATTTTAAATTCAGTTCATCAGTCACACTCATCACACTCCAAGTGCCCAGCAGCCTCATGTGGCCAGCGGCTCCCACACTGGGTGGCACAGGTATATTCTATTACGGCCAAATGCTCTGTTGGCAGTGCTGCCCAACCTAGTCACTGTCACATTAAAGAGACTGAGGCCCAGGAGGTCGCACGTCGACCTGTTGATAGACCAGGAGCCGACCACTGAGCACTGGCTGTCCCTTCAGTCACGACGCCCAACGCGAGCCCGAGCTCCACGTGGTCGGGGCCCTGTCTGCCGCGTTCAGAGTCGGACACAGACCCAGCACATCCTCACCCAGGTGAGACCCTGACCCTGACGGGTGCTTGGTGCTTTGGATGAAGATATGAATAAATGACCGTGATACTCCTGGATCCAAAACTGCAAGATGTAGCCCTCTAGATCAAGAGGCCCAGAGGCTGGCTAAGAATTCCTCCAAGATATGGGAAGGCCTCCCTACTTGGTCGTATTCTCAAAAATACCACATTAAACACCTCTGCACACAACATTTTCTTGAGGACAGAGTCTCAGACATTAAACTGCCCAAAATACCCAACAATGAAATCATGTTACACCTTTATAATGGGATACTATGTCATCTCTTCTTAAATAGATGGGAATACCAGACCCACCTTACCTGCCTCCTGAGAAATCTGTATGCAGGTCAGGAAGCAACAGTTAGAACTGGACATGGAACAACAGACTGACTGAAAATTGGGAAAGGAGGACATCAAGCCTGTCTACTGTCACCCTGCTTATTTAACTTCTATGCAGAGTAAGCATGCAAAATGCCAGGCAGGATGAGGCACAAGCTGGAATCAAGATTGCCAGGAGAAACATCAATAACCTCAGACATGCAGATGACACCACCCTCACGGCAGAAAGAAAAGAGGAACTAAAGAGCCTCTCGATGACAGTGAAAGAGGAGAGTGAAAAAGCTGGTTTAAAACTCAACTTTCAAAAAAACAAAGATCATAGCATCCAGTTCCATCACTTCATGGCAAATAGATGGGGAAACAATGGAAACAGTAACAGGCTTTGTTTTCTTGGGCTCCGAAGTCACTGCAGCCATGAAATTAAAAGATGCTTGCTCCTTAGAAGAAAAGCTATGACAAACCTAGACAGTGTTTTAAAAAGCAGAGACATTACTTTGCTGATAAAGATATGTCTAGTCAAAGCTATGGTTTTTCCAGTAGTCATGTATGGATGTGAGAGTTGGACCATAAAGAAAGCTGAGTGCTGAAGAACTGATGCTGTTGAACTGTGGGCGTTGGAGAAGACTCTTGAGAGTCCCTTGGACTGCAAGGAGATCCAACCAGTCCATCCGAAAGGAAATCAGTCCTGAAGATTCATTGGAAGGACTGATGCTGAAGCTCCATATTTTGACCAGCTGAAGTGAAGAACTATCTTATTGGGAAAGACCCTGATGCTGGGAAAGCTGAAGACAGGAGGAGAAGGGGAAGACAGAGGATGAGATGGTTGGATGGCATCGCCAACCTGATGGATATGAGTTTAAGCAAGCTCCAGGAGCTGGTGATGGACAGGGCGGCCTGGCGAGCTGCAGTCCATGGGGTTGCAGGGTCGGACATGACAGAGCAACAGAACAGAACCGATGTCGTCTCTAGAAATTATGTTGGCCAAGATTTCAGTTTCACAGATAAGCATTTATGAAGAAAGATCAGGTAAAAGAGCAATACACAAAACTGGGACTATCCCCCATACAGAAATTACCCCATGTGATGTGTGCGTGCACATGTGTGCATACATGTGTGCGTGTACATACATGCACACACGTGCATACTATACAGTCAAGAGAAGAGAAAACAGAAAATACAGGCAGAAGAGTGTATTTCCATATACTGGTATTAACAGACAAGACTTTAAAATAATTATGGTTGTTGTGTTTAAAAATAGGAAAAGACAGACAAAATGAGACTGGAGAATTTTAAATACTAAATTGAAATACACTATAAAATATGAAATGGACATTCTAGAACTGCAAACACAAAGTTTGGGATTCAGAACTCACTGGATAAGATTGACAGGAGATGGAATAGTGTAGGAAACAGGATCTGTGATGGACGAGACAGGCCCGCAGAGAGAATGCAAACCGTGGCAGAGGAAGAGAACAGGGGAGTGAACAGCAAACAAGAGCCCCAGGGCCGTGAGGACATAGGAAACAGGACCGGCTCCCGTGACTCTACCCCAAAGGAAAGGAGGCGGATGAAGAAGGGACGTATAGGAATCAGTGAGTCGAGAATTTTCCAGAACAAATAACAGATACCAACGCCGCGATTCAAGAAGCTCAGCAAACTCCAAACAGGGTTCAGTATGAAGAAAAGTCACAACTAACCATGCAGTTAATTAGTTCCAAACCACAGAGAAATGGAAAACCAGAGAGAAAAACCTTAACAGCAATCACAGTAAAAAGTTCCCACTACCTTCAAAGGGGCAAGAACAAGGCTGACAGCTGACGACTCCACAGAAGCCTCAGAAACCAGAAGAAAATGAAATGAAATGTTTAAACTGATGAAACAAAATACTGAGCAACCGAGTGCGTGTGTTGCTCAGGGCTGGGGAGGGAGAGGAAGCCCCCAGACAGAGCGCACTGGTGGGGAGGCGGCCGGCGGCCGGCTCGTGACTCTCACTCCCCGGCTTAGCGATGTGTCTCATGCGCTCCCTGGTGGGTTTCAAACAGCACAAAACTGTAAAAGGTGAAGAAGGGGAGGACCAAAGAGGCAGGGAAAGAAAGGAGGAAAGGAAACACCTGCGCCAGGGGAACCGGGAAGCAGAGTTAACGCGGCAAAGAGCCCTGAGGCAAGACTCCACAACACGGAAAACTGACGAAACCTGGAAATGAGCACCTTGCGATGGGAAAGAGCAACGAATGCTTTTTCCAGAAGCTGAGTATTACGCTCAGAGAGACTTCCAAAACTCAGTCACCTGAGACTGAAAAAAAACACAGACTCGTCTCCAGCTGGAGACCAGCACACTATGGGTGTCTGTACGTGCAGACTAAACTTACATGCAACTGCAAACTTTGAGTGAACGCACTTCCCCTTTAGCCCCACAAGAACCCCAGACACGCCGCGTCCCTGGGGCGCTGTGAGCACTCACACACAGCAGAAGGCACCCGTGCCGCGGGGGACGCGCTGGGCAACATCAGAGCAGTCACGGCCGCGCGCTCCGAACGCTCGTGTGACGCTCGTGAGGGCATAGACACCCCCGAAGCAACCCCACGCCCTCACACACCTGTGTGAACACGGGCACTCTCTGTTAACGCGTAGTTTACATGGGACTGCAGGTGATCGACGGAGGAGCCCGGTGGGCTACAGTCCGTGTGGTCGCAAAGAGTCGGACACGACTGAGCGACTTCACCTTACCTTACAGGTGGTCGGCGATGCTGTGCCCGTTTCAGGCGCACAGCGAAGGGACACACACATGTACCCCGACCTTCCCAGGCACGCACAGGGCTGTGACGGAAGCACAGCGGAGGCGGCCCGGCCTGCGGCACCGCATGCAGAGCAGGCCACACAAGCCCCCGGACAAGTGGTTCAGTTCTCACACGCAGAGTTCTCTGCATGGCCAGACAGATGGCAACATGAGGGTTAATGCTGTCTGAAAGTGACGTGAAGTGAAGTCGCTCAGTCGTGTCCGACTCTGCGACCCCATGGACTGTAGCCTACGGGGCTCCTCCGTCCATGGGATTCTCCAGGCAAGAGTACTGGAGTGGGTTACCATTTCCTTCTCCAGGGGAACGTCCCGATCCAGGGATTGAGCCCGGGTCTCCCGCATTGTAGGCAGGCGCTTTACCATCTGAGCCACAAGGGAAGCCCATGCTGTCTTAAGCTCTATTAAGCATCCGTGATGAAGGTCCAGGCTGGCTGGAGACACGCCTGCAGTGGCCGTAGATTCAGCTGGGAGAAATGCACTCTTCCACGGCCGGGTCTCCTCTTAGCGTGAAACACCAACATGAGAGTCCTCAGCAAATCAACTTTCTGTTGACGCCACACATTTAAAACCAGGGGTGACAAGAGGAAAGTCACCTGAACTGGAAATGCCCTGAATTCTCTCTTCCCAATTCCGTCCTTCCCATATGGAGCTGGCTGCAATCATCTTCCTTTGGAGGCGGTGGTGGTTTAGTCACTAAATCACGTCCGACTCTTTGCAACCCCACAGACGACAGCCCACCAGGCTCCTCTCTCCGTGGCATTTCCCATGGAGAATACTGGAGTGGGCTGCCATTTCCTTCTCCAGGGGATCTTCCTGACCCAGAGATCGAACCCAGGTCTCCTGCATTGGCAGGAGAATTCTTTATCACTGAGCCACCTGGGAAGCCCCTCCTTGGGAGTAAAACCCCAAATATCATGCTTTAAATTTCTTGACAGAAACTCAACTTGTTTCTCCCAACATCATCAAACACCTACGTGTCACTCACCCATGAGTCACTCCCAGCCTTGACCTGGATCCACCTAACACAAGCAGGAGACCCCCCAGGCCCTTTAAACATAGGAAGTAGCCCGACACACGAGGAACGGGAGCATCGCGAGGCCAGCAAGAGAGGGTGAGCCCCCTCAGGACTTGGCTGCTCCCATCTTTCATCCCGGGGGATGCTGGGAGGATGAGGCGTCACCAGAGCCCAGAAGGCGGGGCCACCGGGAGAAGCAAGAGCCACATGTGGCCGGGGGCTGCTGGGGCGGGGCCATCCTCGACAGAGACAAGTGGACACGGAGATCAGACAAGGAGCGGCCGTATCTGCAGCCCTCACCTGGGGCGCTCCACTCTCCCCCAGCGCCTCTCAGGTCCACCAGAAGTCAGAGCTGAGCAAGACCAAGTGGGATGGCTCCAACGACCACCCTGCGGCGGCCCTCTGCTTCCACAGGACACCAGGTGACACAGACCCGCGCTGAGACCCCCGCAGTCAGGCCTCTCGCTGTGCCCTGCCCCTGAGTCAGGGAGGGCCAGCAGCGCCATCCATCTGGACCGTCCTGCTTAGGTCCCCGAGCAACATTCCGCCGAGGACTCACAACAAAACAAAATCAAACCAAACCATTCCTGCATTTCTTTAAAGCCAACATTAAATCGCTTACCAGCCCTTATTCAAAAGTTCCTAGACAAACTCCTCCACAGGAAAAGGTCTCTCTCTCCTGAATCGTGACAGTCACTTACTAATCACACCCTCTTCCCCTTTCATCATGGCCACCTGTAGGCTCCATTTCAGATTCATTTGGACCCGCCAAAGCTATCCTCCAGCTTCTCTGATCTCCGATGGCAAAGAATCTGCCTGCAATACAGGAGACAGGGGTTCAATTCCTGGGTCGGGAAGATCCCCTGGAGAAGGCAAGGGCAGCCCACTCCAGTATTCTTGCCTGGAGAATTCCATGGACAGAGGAGCCTGGCAGGCTATGGTCCATGGGGCTGCAAAGAGTCAGACACGCCTCTGCAACTGACACGTTCCCTTCAAGCCATCTCTGGTCTGGGTTTCCTGCCGTATTTAATTTTCTCTCCTAGCACATGGTCCGCTGGCAACCACAGTGATCTAAATACAGCCAAGAATCAGAAAACAAACAGGAAAGTCTCCTGCCAGCCAAAACGCCGTCACAAAATCCATGCAGTAGAGCCCCCAGACTCTGAAGCCAGCCTGCCTGGGTTAGAACAGCTACCATGAATATGTCTCATGTGTTCAAGAAGACAGACGGAGAGACAAACATGAAAAACACAGAAGATGTAAGAGGGACCCGAACGGAATGCAGGTGTAAAGCAGACCATCGAAAACGAAAAGTCACCTGATGGGACTGACAAGGCAGGCACAGCAGAAGGGGGGAAAGTGAGCAAGAATGAGCATACGGCAATTTTCAAACCACCCAGGAAGAGAGAAAAAGACCGAAGAGAATGAACAGCGCACCAGGAAGGCGTGGGACAGTATCAAGCAGCCCGACACACGTGCGACCGGGAGCCCCAGAAAAAGGCAGAGAAGCATTTGAAGAAACAATCACTATCTCCTCATGTTCGATTAAAACCTATACTCACTATTGCAAGAAACTCAATGAAACCAAAGCAGAAAAAACATAAAGATCTAAACCAAGGCAAATCATAAACAAATTGCTGAAAAGTAATAAAGAAAAAAACGTGAGAATGCTCAGAAGAGGTGGGGAAAAGACGGTCACACGCGGGGGCACGTGGGGAAAAGGCAGTGACACGTGGGGAAAAGGCGGTGACACGTGGGGAAAAGGCGGTGACACGCGGGGGCACGCGGGGTAACGGCGGTGACACGCGGGGGCACGCGGGGAAACGGCGGTGACACGCGGGGGCACGCTGGGAAATGGCGGTGACACGCGGGGGGCACGCGGGGAAACGGCGGTGACACGAGGAGGCACGCGGGGAAAAGGTGGTGACACGTGGGGAAACGGCGGTGACACGCGGGGAAACGGCGGTGACACGCGGGGGCACGCGGGGAAACGGCGGTGACACGCGGGGGCACGCGGGGCAAAGGCGGTGACACGCGGAGGCACAGAATTAAGAGGGACAGCAAGCTGATTGTCAGAAACCATGCAAGGCAGGACACAACAGAACGCATTTAAAGCATGAAAATGGGGGAAAGGGGTCAATCTAGAATTCCGTGAGAGGCAAAATATCTTTCAAGAAAGAAAAAGTCAGAATAAAGCCTTATTCCAAAAACAAGAAGAGTGAGCCAGTTCGCACACTAGCAGACCTTTTTCTGAGAAACAGCGGTGCAAGCTCCACAGGCATTAGGATGGAAATTCAGATTTCCCAAGAGTAGAGAGCACGCAAGTGGTAAGTGTGCAAATAAATATAAAAGTTTTTTTTTCAATTTTAATCTCTTTAAAGGACTAAAACAAAAATAATAAAAGTATATTTTGGAGTTTATAACATATTTAGAAATAAAACATACTAAATAAATATAATCCTCCAAAAACAGGCTGAGAGAAACTGAAATACACTCAGGGAAGGCTCTCACTGTGCTCGACGATGAATCACGTGGTGTGAGTGCAGCGTGCGATGAGCTAGTTATAACCACTGCACACCTGGGGCCAGTAAGAGCCAGTGTGCGCATGTGGTAAACTGAAATCGTTTACAAAAATACTCAAATACTCTGAACAAAAGCAGGAAATCGAGGGAGAAGAGAGAAGGAACAAACAGACCAAGGAGAGAACGCGTGTCAAGGGGGCGCCCTCGAGCCCAGCCACACCGGCAATTACACAGCATGTGAGTCGTCTGAACACTTGTTTTAAAAAGACCTTATGATTATCAAGCTCTCCACAAGAAACATGTGTTAAATGTAAAGATAAAATGTGAAAGAATGGGAAAACATTCACCACAGAAACGGTAATGGAAAGAAAGTTGGAGTGGCTATCTGAATATCAAACACATAATTTCAAAACAAGGAAATTGCTAAGACTAAAGGCCATTAAGCGGAGAAGGCAATGGCACCCCACTCCAGCACTCTTGCCTGGAAAATCCCATGGATGGAGGTGCCTGGTGGGCTGCAGTCCACGGGGTCGCGAAGAGTCGGACACGACTGTGCAACTTCCCTTTCACTTTTCACTTTCATGCATTGGAGAAGGAAATGGCAACCCACTCCAGTGTTCTTGCCTGGAGAATCCCAGGGACGGGGGAGCCTGGTGGGCTGCCGTCTATGGGGTCTCCCAGAATCGGACACGACTGAAGCAACCTAGCAAAGGCCATTAAGAGTGAAAGGGTTAATTCACCAAAAGGACGTAAAAATTCTAAATATGCACGCACCTAATAAAGGACTTTGAAACAGATGAAGCAAGAACAGAGAACACAATAGGAAACAGACAAATCTCCAGCAACAGTTGGTGATTTCAACTCTCCTTTCCTATAATTTATAGAACAGGGAGACAGAAAAGCAGTAAGAACATATTAAACACAACACTTGAGCAACAAAAATGTTTAGTGTTGCGTAAGTGAATTAGTAAATATTTAAAACTTTTTCAACGATGTATTGATGTATGACTTTGGAGTCTCTAGGAAGTTTTAGGAGTGCCAAGTTGCTGAGCCCAAACAGAGACAGGAATACAGGTGTGGAGGGAANCTGAAGCAACCTAGCAAAGGCCATTAAGAGTGAAAGGGTTAATTCACCAAAAGGACGTAAAAATTCTAAATATGCACGCACCTAATAAAGGACTTTGAAACAGATGAAGCAAGAACAGAGAACACAATAGGAAACAGACAAATCTCCAGCAACAGTTGGTGATTTCAACTCTCCTTTCCTATAATTTATAGAACAGGGAGACAGAAAAGCAGTAAGAACATATTAAACACAACACTTGAGCAACAAAAATGTTTAGTGTTGCGTAAGTGAATTAGTAAATATTTAAAACTTTTTCAACGATGTATTGATGTATGACTTTGGAGTCTCTAGGAAGTTTTAGGAGTGCCAAGTTGCTGAGCCCAAACAGAGACAGGAATACAGGTGTGGAGGGAAGAGTCTGTGATCTCGCCCTGCCCACCCATCTGCTCTCTCCATCTGGAAAACCCAGGGCCTTTCAGAACCCGATCGCCCACCTGCAAACACAGGGGGAAGAGCAGAGGTGCACACCTGTTTCCCCACCCAACGCCCAGAGCACAGGAGAGGGACATGAGAGCACCCCGTGTTATCAAAGGGAAATGCCTGTCTGCCGCATCTCCTTAAACACCGGCTGCCACCCCACCGCTACCCTCACCTGCACAAAGTTACCCATCTCTCTAGCAGACTAGACCCTGAACCACCACTAGAGAACCTTTTCCTATTTTGGCTTAAAGCTGGAAACGAGAAGGAGGGTGAAGAAATAATGCTTTGGTGGAGCGAGTCAGTGTAGGAATGTGAACAGTTAAAACGCATTAGATTTCTGGTCAAGACGCAAGATCGCGTCCCCCCAAAATCAAGCAATCTATTCTAACTGGGTTCCCATGGAAACTGTACAATTGGGCTTTTCGATATAACATCCCGAAGGCCCAATGCACACTTGTAAAATATACTTTGAACAGCCTGTTTTCATGTTGCTGTGCTCCCAGACCAATGATTGCACGTGCCCGCCCTGCCCGCCAGGGGCGGGGCACGCTGCCAGCACTCGTGGTGCCCACACGAGTCCCGCCAGGAACACAGGAGGCCAGAGAAGGCGTACAAAGTGGGCCACATGCTGGCGCTCCAGCCAGTCTGCTCCGGGACAAAGCGGTGCGACGACGGTCACAGAGCCCCGTGTACGGACTGCACGCCACACCAAGAGGCCCCTCTTATTGATTTCAAGGTTAAACAGAATCAATCACTAATAATTACAAGAGGGGCCTCCAGATTAATCATATTCTTAGACTCTCAGTACGGAATTAAATGACAAGCGTAGCTGCCCTGATAAATAAAACACAACTGAGGATCCAAACCCGCATTTCAGGTGTCAACAGTACGGTACTAAGCACAGCACCCAACGCCGCCCCAGACCTCAGCCTCTCCCCTGCTGGAACACAGCATTCTCTCCCAGCCACCGCTGGGCCCCGAGTGCTCGTCATCCTCTGAAGATGCAAAGGGTAGAAGCTCAGAAACGGTGAAAGCTCACAACTTGAGTGTTCCTTGCAACAATCCTAAAAATAACCACACATTTGAGACATTCTGCAGAATCACAATACATACTGTGGTTTCTGGCAGACTGGCAACCTGGGCAGAAGTAAATCTAAGTCTCCCACCTTTATTTACTACATCCCCTCACTGATGGCCACAGTTTTAACGTGGGCCAGTCTGGTGCAAGTGTGGGCTGGCAGCCTTCCAGGGAGAAGTGCCCTGCTTAGTCCCTAACTCTACAGAGACCTCCAAAAATCCTCACGACAACTTAGCATGAAAAGCAGCAAACTGCACAATTCTCAGGATGCTGGCTAGAGCCCAACAGAATGACCACGTGATGCTCCTTGGTTCCAGCAGGAGCAGAGTATGAACTGACCCAGAATCAAGAAAAAATTAAAAAGCAACAGAAACCCCCAACCAACAAGCTGAGGCTGTAGGCCAGTACTATTACCCCTCTCATGTTTAAGAAACCCAGTCATCCAGTATTTACTCCAGTCCCACCTCCCAGCTTCCCTCAGGGCCTGGGGTCTTGACTGCTTTCTAGCAGGGTCCACCCCGGGCCCCAGCAGAAGACCAGGCCTGTCCATGGTCCACCGGCCCTCTGGTGTCTTGACCAAATCTGCCAGATTTCCTTTCTAAAACCTCTGGGATCCTGGTAATAAGACTTGGGTTTGTGTTCATCCTGTTTCCTTTTATTCTGATACACACATCCTTCAGGATGCCAAGAGCTAAACCTGCAAACAGTCCTATTTTTGAACACTGATTACCAAGTTATCTTTATCTCCAAATGCCAACTTCATATGCAAACCCCTCACGAGTTCTGTGCTTTTGAAGTAACATTATTTAGTCTGCACCTCACCTTGTATTAGTCAGATCAAGCTGCTATAACAGAATATCACATACTAAGTGGCTTAACAGACAGAAATTCATTTTCTCACAGTTCTGGAGACTGGCATGTCCAAGATCAAGGCTCCAGCTGATTTTGTTTCTGGTGAGGGCTTTCTTCCTGGCTTGCAGGAAGCCACCTGCTGCTGGTAAGATCACCCTCTCTCTTTTCTTATAAGACCACCAGTCCTACTGGATCAGGGCCCCTTCTTCCAACCTCATTTGTTCTAAACAATCCCCTAACATCCCCATCTCCCAACACAGTCACAGTGGGGGTCAGGGCTTCAACATGTGGACTGCAGGGGCACGTTCTGTCCACAGCAACCCGTGCCCTGCATCCTTCACTGGGCCCTGCATCCGGCGGAAACCCCACACCAGGCCACGGAGAGTTTTCAAGACAGAATGCCAGCATCCAGAGACAGGAACAGTACAAGTCGATCAGAAACCCGAGTGTGCGTGTAATGGGCCTGAGGGGAGGAGACATTACAGGGGCTGAGGAGGCTTCCAGAAGGGCGGGGCCGTGGGAAGGACTCAGGGAGAGGCTGGGAGCAGGGTCTACGACCAGGCTGAATCAGAAAGCATCCACAGGCAAGACTCTCAGGCGCCTCCCACCCATTCACTCTGAGATTGAAGCGCTGACACACAGGTTTCCAGAGAAGCTGCCAGAGCCAACGTGGAGGGCCCTGGGGCTACAGGTGGTGCCAACAGGAGCCTCAGAGGCCCGTGTTCCTCTGGGGCCTGGTGGGAGAGAGGGGTCCGCTTGGAGCATCTCTGCACCCTTGCCTCCAACAGGAGGAGGAGGAAGCGGTCCTTGCTGCCTGTGTCCGCCTGGGTGCCCAGCTTACAGGGCCCCTGGGGGCAGCAGAAGCAGGCAGACGGCGGGGGGCACACCAGGCAGAAAGGACCCAGGCAGCTGAGGCTGCAGCCAGGTGGCGGAGAGGCAGGAGATGGGAAAGGTCAGCCATCTGAGCCCAGAGTCCAAGAGGACTTTGCTCTCCACCCAAAGAGACAGCCTCCAACCTGAGAGCTGACAGAGCCGGCCTGGCCCCGCGCAGAGAACCTGCCTGGCTTCCAACAGGAGACGCTCCAGCCGAGCTCAGCCCCAGGACCCCACTGTGCTGAGCCACGCATAGGGCAGCAGTGGGAACCCAGAGAGCAGAACGGAGCAGGTACCCACACAGCCAGGCCTCGGAGCCCCCCAAGAAGGAGGCTCTGCCACACGCGCGCCAGGGCAGGACTGAGGCACGCCAGACAGCTGCTTCCACGTCTGAACCCACCGGAAACATGACTTGCGGCCAACGCAAGAGAGTATCTCACTAACCTTCTCCAGAATCCACCCCGCCTGGACTGTCCACAGCCGTGTGTAAAAGCATCTCGGGCCCAGAGGTGGCCTCTGGAGAGAACACCACAAGGAAATCAGAACTGTGACCTCAGGGGGCTTTTCTGGCCCGACAAACGGTCCAGAGAATACCCCTGGACAGCAGCAGGTTCAGTCCACCAGGACAGAACAGCGGCTGCAGGACACGTTCTCATCACACTCAAGGCAAAAATAAACAGGTTAGGAACACCTAAGAGGAAGTCTTGAAAGCCCATACTTTTAGTTTAGGGAAACTGAACTCCTGATTGTGGTTCAGGGCCCACGTGGTTTCAAGCTGGTGATGGGGCATGTCACTGAGCGTGTCCAGGGCTATCAACCACTCAGCCTCCCCGGGGTCCCCAGTGTCAGCCCGGAAATGTCCTGCGTCCCATTAAACCACTGGCCGCCCAGGACGGACAGAACGCACAGCTCTCCGGAGCCTGTCCTTCTTGGGGCAGAAGGTGACCATGCCAGTAGTCAGAGAGGTGGATAATGCTGCATTTCAGGAATATTTCATTTTAGAGCCTGCATTTGATTCTAAGTAACCGTACTTGCAACAGATTTCAACAGCCCCCTGCCGGGCGCAGCCACCCTCCAGTGACCCCCCCCCCACCCGCTGCTGCCCTCCTCCCCAGCAGCCCCTGCCCCCAGGGCGGCCCGGAGACGGATGGTCGGTGCGGGTCCAGCAATCAGCCAGCGGCCGCCTCGACTCACCATCCATCTGACTCGACAGCTTAATCTGATGATAACACAGTGGTGACAGAAACAGATTCTTCTGCGCAATAAAGAATAGCACACAGGGGCTTTTCTCGGGATAGCTGGCTAAATTCAGGAACTTTTGGAAATACATCATCTCTGTGCCTCGCCCTTTATTCATGGGACTTCCACTTGAGTGTAGAAAGCCTCACAAGGAAGGGTCGCTGTCCACTTCCAGGACACCGGCTCCTCTGAGTCCCTGTCCCCCAGCACTGCCCCTCCAGCAGGCCAGAGCCCGGCGACAAGGGCGGCACCTGGCAAGCTGGGGCGGAGTCTGGCTGCAGGCGCGTCACCAGGCAGCACCTATTCCCCCTTCTCCCGCCTCCCTGACCATGCTCACCGGGACCTCCAGGGACCGCCCGGGCCTCCCTGCCTGGCTGCTGCCTCTCACCCTCCAGCGTGGGCTCCCCAGCCACTCGGCCAGCCCCACGGTCCATGGCCTGCACCTGAGGCTGAGCTTGCCCCTTACTGGCCATCTACGTTCTGACGTGGCCGCACGCCCCGGTCCTGACAGCTTCACTGTGTGGGTTCTGTGACCGCCTGCAGGGAAGCACAGGTAACCCCACGGAGCACAGGCTGGGATGGGAGGCCTGCTGGTGAGCCTCACTCCTCCCGCTGAAATTTCTGCCCTAACGAACAGATACAGTGAGGCAACCTCCCAGCTTCAGAACCCAAATGCCAGGCCCGACAGACAGGACAGACTCCCCTCCACAGCCAGCTTGCCCCCACTTCCCACTTCCCGGAGGACTGTCTTATGGGAAAAAAAACACATACACACCAAACGCCGGCTCCTCTCTTTAACAAAGGGGATCCTCAACTTGGGCCTCTCCCCCAACTGTCCCTCCATCACCCCACACTCCCCACCAGAAACATCCCCAGATGGACCCCAAAGCACATGAGTTTGAGCAAGCTCCAGGAGTTGGTGATGGACAAGGAGGCCTGGCGTGCTGCAGTCCATGGGGTCGCAAAAAGTCGGACACAACTGAGCGACTGGACTGAAAAGCAGGATGCTCACTAGACTGGAGGGAAACAAGGACTCTGGTTTGTTCTTGCCCTTTTTACAGTTAGTCTCATCGTTCTATGAGTCTATGGTTCCAGATTAAAATTTCTCTCCAGGTTGGGCTTCATGCTTCACAACCAGCCATCCATGACTTCCCGTGCTGACACTCGTCCAGGGGGACCAAGTCTGTGTGATCACAGCCTTCCCGCAGAAGAGGAGGCAGCTGGGGGGTGAGCAGCTGCCCAAAGCCACGCAGCCAGAAAACGGCATCACCGCAACCCCTCCCGTGGTTCTCCTACCCACAACTCCATCACTTCATCAGTAAAAATTCAGTTCAGTTCCCCCAAAATGTATTCGGTTGTACATATGGAAGTTAATCCTGACCTGAGACCATAAAAATGCTTGTACCCAGAGGGTAAAAAAGACAGGCCAGCCATTCAGAAGGAAAGATGGGCATGAAATATAACCCGGCTGTCCCCGCTTAGCATTTGTTTGTAAAACTAATGCCAAAGTTTTGGTAACATCTGCATCTTCTGTCGTAACCATAACAGCGAACACTGTAAAGCTAGGATAACATGTTGGGTTTGCAATTCGAAGAGATTCACACGCCTCTGAGGACTTACAAACCACAGACAGACCCACAGGCACAGGCGACACAGAACAGCAATGCCGGCCGGGCTGTGTGGGCCGGGGAGCTCTTCTCCACCACGCTCAGGGGGGTAGTGGAGACCCCAAAGACTGCCCGGGAGATGCTCAAACATTAGGACCCCCTGGCGAGCTTGCAAAGACCGCCTCCTGGGTTCTGACCCAATAACCTCCTTTTAACCAGCACTCTCGGTAATTCCGAGGCCAGCAGGGCTCAGACCACCTCCGAGAAATGCTCTGCTGCAGCTCGCGAACGTCTCACTTCAAGAGGAGCAACGAAGCCCATGTCTCAGGGGGTGGCTCTCACTTCTGACACCAACAAGAGGGTGGGATGTGAAGGGGACACCCTCAACCCCTTACAATCCTATGGCTTGGGGGGTAACCTGTAGCTCAAAGTTTAAAAAAAAATGAGAAATAACTACCAGTTTATTTGTTTTTTTAATTAAAATACAACATTTAAATGTCTTGTCCCATATTCTGCCCTGAAATTCAGTTCCCTTTCCCACACAGCTAAAATCTCTGAACGTCCAGGGCTAGAATTGCCCGATCCGTCAATAAGGTAAGAGTTTTCTAAACTACTATCCATATGACTCAATTTGTCAGTAAAAACTGCCACCAGCGCTGGGCTTGCAGAAAAATGTCCATAAATGCATTATTGCGACTGGCAGATCGATGTCTATAATAAAAACAAATAGATTTAACAAGTGCTGGCTTTTACGAGTCACGCCATTGGTGGACCGCGCATTCAGTTTCACCCCTGGACTTCTGGGAACGGGCAGCAGAGCCTGGCTGATACTCTGCTGACTTCACAAGTGTTCCAGGTAGGAAATTATTCTAACAAGGAAATTTTCCAAGTAGGAGAGCAAGCATGCCAGGCATTTACTGCTCCCTCACAATTCATTTCGTGGCCACACACATACACACATGACAATATGTTTAACAACACTAAGAAAATGTTTCTGCAGAATTTTTAACTGGCTTTATCCCAGCCGTGTCACAGGCTACAAGAGTTCACTCCAGGTTGGCGAGGCAGGGTATTCAAGGGGGATGTGAAGCCTGGAGACCCCCACTCCTCTCCTAGGCCCTCAATCTAACTGAAAACAACTTATAGTATCAGAAACAAGCGTCCGCATTTAGCACGTGGCCAAGGATGTCACAGGCTTCCTAGGTGGCGCAAGTAGAAAAGAACCCGCCTGCCGATGCCAGAGACAGACGAGACACAAGTTTGATACCTGGGTCGGGAAGATCCCTTGGAGCAGGAGATGGCAACCCATTCGCTCCAGTGTTCTTGCCTGGAGAATCCCACAGTCAGAGGAGCTTGGCAGGCTCCAGTCCATGGGGTTGCAAAGAGTCAGACACGACTGAAGCGACTTAGCACACACATACACGAGGACGTCACTGGTGTGTCAGCGGCCCCTGGGGCAGCCTCTGTGTTTAGGGGTTCAGCTCGAGCAGACGTCATGAGGGTGGCAGCCACAGACTGGCTGAACTGCCAAGGATTCTGAGCACTTTGACATGACACTGTCTGCGACCCATTTATACGTGAGCCACGTCTGCCAAAACCACTCTGGTTCCTTCAAAGGTTACAAAATGTCACAAAAATGCTTCATTCCTTTCCTTAAGCGACTCATTTTAACAGTGATATAAATGAGTGAGACATTCACTGGATCCCGTATATTCTTGATGTGGCTTTCACCAAACCTTACAACCCTCCTATATAGTAAGTTTAAGTGTTGCAGTCCGTGGGGTTGCAAAGAACTGGATATGACTTTGTGACTGAACAACACTGTTACTAAGAAAATTTAAAAGAAAACTAGACTGTTTCTTTCCACTGACCAGCAGATAAGCAGCAGTTACCCAAATGCCGCAGAACACACATCTTGCAGCATTTTGTCTTGAACAGTGGATGCCAAACGCTCATCTACCAAAAGCCGAATACACGGCTTCCCTGGTAGCTCAGAGGTAAAGAATCCACCCGCCAAGGCAAGAGACGCAGGTTCGACCCCAGATTTGGAAGATGCCTGGAGAAAGAAATGGCAACCCACTCTATTATTCTTGCCTGGGAAATCCCATGGACAGAGGAGGCTGGCGGGCTACAGTCCATGCGGTTGCAAAGACTCAGACCGACTTAGTGACTGAACAACAACATGCCCAAGTCAGGCCTCCAGAGCTAACGGAATGGGAAAACTGATGTTCAAGTAGTGAAAATTAGCCACCCCGCATAGCTCACACCTCCTTCTGTCCCCCAGATCAACCACGAACACCTTCAGACCAAGACTGGGCACTGGCTTGGTTCATTTACCATGAGTATATACGAAAAGCTCACTTTCCTCCAATGGTAACATTGGGTTGGCCCAAAAGTCATCTGAACATTTTTTTGGCCAACCCGATATTATATGTTTATATGTCTCTGATTTTTAAGTCTTCCGGTTTCATTTAAGTGATAATCTATGGTAAGACCCATGCTCATTCAGCAAACAGTTGTATCAGAAACTACGCAGGAAACAGGGGGTCAGAGGGGACTGAGACAGGAGCCAAAGGAGCCCCAGACACAAGCCTCAGGCGCCCAGAAGCCCCTCAGGATGTCCAAAGCCTCTGGGAAAGCGGCCAGAACAGAGGAGCTTCCCACTGGGGCCAGGAAGGCAGGCGGGATGAGCGCAAAAACAAGCCTGGCAGTGGCACTGAAACATCACTGCTGGCAAACTGAGCGAAGGCGAGGGTCGCTCAGTCCTGCCCCTCTCTGCAACCCCATGGACCGCACAGTCCACGGCATTCTCCAGGCCAGAACACTGGAGGGGGCAGCCTTTTCCTTCTCCAGGGGACCTTCCCGACCCAGGAATCAAACCAGGGTCTCCTGTACTGCAGGCAGATTCTTTACCAACTGAGCTATCAGGGAGGCCCAGGGAGACGATTTACTGGCAAAGAGAATTCAGAAATCACTGTTTCGCTTCCCGCTTTTCCTACAAAGGAGAATATAAGCTGAAAACGGCATCAATGCCCCCCAAAAGAGGAGGTGAAATAACAACAGTCTTGGTTTGAATCACTGGCCTCCAAGTGTTTGTCCTCTGCAAAATATGAATAAAGACAATTTGGAAGTTTATTTAAAATACTGAGAACTGTAAACTGTTTGGTGTTCCTGAAAAAGCATGAGAAGCCTGGAGGAGGAAGTCCACAGGAACGCTTGCTCAGGCCTGCCTTTCCCTCCTCAGAGGGGCCCTGAGTGAGACACCCGTAAGGGGAACTGTGGAAGGGCAGGCCTGAGCTGAAGATAAGGCCCAGGTGAGGCTCCACTGGTACTCAAGCAAGACCAAGACAGACAGGAAAAGAAAGGTTTAAGCACCTTCGCAGCTGAACATGAGTAAGACATTAACCACTGTCCACACCTGGGGCTTTTATTTCTTTAAACCTGGATCTCCGACAGTGAGGCCTTTCTAAAGCAGCATCTAATAACACTAGTTAGTTCTAGTTTGTGTGATACATTTGTTTTAATGGCAAGAATGCTCACCGAGAAAAGTACCTTCATATAGCTCTGCCCTCGAGGCCTGCTTCACCTGCCCCAAGACTGTAAGAGACACGACTCTCCCACTCAAATCCTAACTCAAACCAAGAATCCAAGGAGAAATGAAAGGCCTCCCAAAGGCAGGCCAGCTCTGCTCATGGGCTCTGGACCTCAGCGAGTGTGGACCTGGCGTCACTGCCTCTCGGGACAAGCTTGAGTTAAAAGGTTCTCAACTGCCAGCTGGGCGTGGGAGGCGGCAGCTCTGACATCCTTTTCCTAAAGACGATCGCCCCGAAGGCGTGCTAAGCTTTGTGATGTCTTTTCTACCTCCCTGAGTGTTTTCTGCACTGGGGGACTCATGAGAGCAACTCAGCCCCCGCCCACCATCACGCCCTGGGCTGGGAGATGAAGAGGAGCACTTTGGCTGAGATACTCCGAGTGAGGGCACAGAGTTCAAGGCCAGCCTAACTCTTAGCTCTTTATGTTCAACACCTCCACGCTCCTCCACAAATAGCAGCGGTGACCCTCCTCTAGACAAAGGAGTCTCCCTCTGCCTGGTGACCATCCATGCAATCAAGCCAAAGCTGTGCTCACATATACAAAACGTGCTTCCGGAACAAAGTCAGCCAGGAGCTGAGACACAGAAACACCACGTTTAGGTTCATCATGAGCCCAGGGAGTAAGGAATACAGCTGAGAACTGCCCTGCTGTGTTTATCACGTCCTTGGGAATTACCGTGCCCAGAGTATGTGGCTCTCAAACTTCCACTTGGTCACTCCACGTCAGTGTTTACAGACGCAACGAGGGCACAGAGTATACAGAGGCGGGCTCTCCTCTCACACCAAGGAACAGGAAATGAGGCCTCTGCTCAGGCGGTTTGCTAACGGCCTCCTGCAAGGAGGGCCAGAGAAGGGGTTCCTGGAAGCTTCCTGGGAACAGAAGGCTGGGGAGCAGTGCAGAGCAGGAGGGCTTTGCAGGTGTCGACCAACTAGAGGTTTGGCAGGAGCAGCACAACTCCCAGGCCACTGGCATTCTACTTGGAAGAAGAACCCCAGGCTGAGAGAAGGCTGGGAACTCCTGGAGCCACCAAGGGGCGGCTGGGGGTCCGAGCGGGCCCCACCACCATAGCAAGAAGGACGGGGGTGGGGGGGGTGGGGAGAGCCCGGAGGACCACTGGGGGCTGGACTGCCCGACAGGCTGCAGACGCCTGTTCTCCCCGGGGAGAGCCCCGAACTTTGGCGGGAGGTGACCCAGACAACTCACCACGCTGCCTAAGCCGCCAACCGCAAGGAACTCAGAGCCCAGCACCACGCAGCGCCGAGGGAGCACAGGAAGCCCAGGGGACTGGCGCGGGGCGGGGGCGGGGCGGGGGCGGGGCNCGCAGCGCCTTCCCTCCTGTGCCCCTGGGCGCTGTCTCAGCTCCTGCGGGGTAGGAAGGACCAGCGAAGAGAAGCACGTTTGCTGTTTGTTTGGTTTTTTTTCCTGTTAGCTCACTGTGAAACTTTAGAACGTTTCTTCAGCTTCTCTAATCCTCGAAGTCACCATGTCTGGGGCTTCCCTGGTGACTCAATCGGTAAAGACTCCCCCTGGAATGCAGGAGACCTGGTCTCGATCCCTGGGTCCGGAAGGTCCCCTGGAGGACGAAATGACAACCCACGCCAGTATGCTTGCCTGGAGAATCCCATGGATAGAGGAGCCTGGTGAGCTACAGTCCATGGGGTGGCAAGAGTCAGACGTGACTTAAAGGCTCTTTGTAACAATCCTCTGTATGTAGGCGTGCAAACAGGGCTGATAAACCTCAGGGACAAGAATACGCCAGTCTTCCTATAATCTGTACCTCCCAGGACCCAGTCAGAACTGAAGAGGGAAAATAACACAAAAGCTGGATCAAGATGCTTACCAACATCCTAACAAGTGTGCTGGGATGTAGTTGGACAGTCCATACATGTATCCAACTTTTCTTTTTATCTGAATAGTATATTAATATGAATTCCTAAGCCATTATCAGCATCTCTGATTCCCACCCCAGGAAAGAAAGACCATCTTGGTGCCTGTTAGGTGGAGTTGGGGAAGACAGGTGAGAAAGAGTGAGGGGAGGGCAGCATCCGAGGGCCAGGCGGGCACCTGGCTATACTCAGCAGGACCTCCTCCTGGAGAGGCTGAGAGATGCTCCAGCTGCCTCCACGGGGAGGACTCCAGGGGCAGAAGCCAAGGGAGGACACAGGAAAGGCCACCACCAAGGACTGCCCTGCCAGAGACTAAGACTTTATCTAGAGTGCGACTCTCCCCCAAGCAGAACTACAATCTGCATTCCCTGGACTTACTGGTAAGTTCTTTCCTTCTTGGTGATAATTTTCAAAAACTCAAATCGTTTTTTTCAAAAGCTCCCCTCCGCCTCACGCCCTTGTCCCATCACACCCGATCCTCATCGACAAGCACAAGGATGGCTCCCAATCACGGAGGCTCACGGGGCTCAGGAGATGCAGGACGCCGTCTTGCTATGAAGGCCACCTGATCTCACTGTAGGATGACAGCGTTGCACAGCTCGGTGAGGTTCCTTTGGGCTTTGCCATCCTCAGATCAATAAATCACACCCATTCTTCTCTGGACACGGGTTCCCATGAACGACTTTTTACAAAAGAGGTGGAAAACCCCAGAAGCCTTTGCTCACGTTCACTCTGATCTCTTCGCAGACCTCCTGGGGTGTCCTTTACCATAAGCCAGCTTTCTTGTGGGCACTGGAAACAGAGTTCATTTGCATCATTTCTTTAAACATACAAATGGATACTGGGTTAAACAAATGAACACGACATGTGATTGCTTCCAATGATTTGCAACCAAAGAAATTTGTTTAATAAGCCTCTCTTTCCAAGCTGCTTTGTGATATTAGAGACCATTTACAACAAAGCTGTCTTCAGTAGTCAAACTTAATCCTTACTACCCTGCCTTTGGGAAAAGAAGGGATTTTATAACGATCACTTAAAACCTTGTGTGGTTTGAAAGCCCTGAACTCTGGACAAACCTGTGAAAGTCTTGGAACAAAAGAAACATTACAGAGCTCTCCACTTGCCACTTTGTTTTACACACAGTTTTCTTTAGGACCGCATCTCCAGTGGAGAGGTGCCTATTAACACAATTGATTTTCTCAGCCCCAGTGTTCTATAAAGGTTGGAGCCAAAAGCTGGCCAGAGTCAGCATCCTGGACCTGGGTGATATGGTCAACCAGCCTGAGAGGACAGGAGCACGGGGTGTTCTGGAGAGGGGAGAAAGAGACCCTCAGGACCGGGGGTGGGCTGGGCACAGCTGGAGCCAGTGTGGTGGGGCTGCAGCACCGAAGTCTTCTAAGAGGGGAGGGGCCTTGGGCTCTGTGCTTCTGCAGGGGGGCGGGGAGCAGGTGCAGCCTTACCTGGAAGGTGCCACACACTCAGCTCTTGCATTCCTACAAAGAGGCGAAAAGTCCTTCTGCCCAGGGGCCTCTGGGTGCTTCTGTTGACAGCTGGAACTGTTTCAGGCTCACCTTGGGTTCTGGAGAGCTCTTCCAGAGGCAGCAGGAGGCCTCTGTTCAAGACTCCTCCTGAGACCTCTGTCAGCTGGCCTGCTTGCTGCAGGGCTGGAGACGCTGTGTCTAATGGGACGACCCCCACGCAGGCACAGCTGAAGGTTTGTGGGATTTGTGGCTGTGGCAACGTGGCAGCACCACAAGGCCCCTCCCCGCACTAAAGATCCCCTGCATGCCCGGCCCTGAGCAGTGGGTGGCCCCACATGGAGCAGACCTGATAAACAGCCAGGGTTCCTGCTGGGGTTGAAGGCTTGATGTAAGGAAAGGCCTGGAAGACAGTGAGTGGCAACATTTTCGTTGTCTCCCCCCAACCCCCACCCCACACACACAGGTGAAGGACTGCTGTTTTTTGCAGACTTTGGATCCAGTTGTCCAGTAACTGTTGGACAGAGAACATCTGAATCTTACATACCCTTCCTTCCAAAGTGTGGTGACTTTAGGTAATTAAATATATATGTAAATAAGTGAATACAAGTCAGCTCTTCCTGACTGGTATATTCAAGAAGAATACATTTGCATAAGTTGCTTAAAGAACCACTTCTGCCCACGCGAACACCGGGGGGAGTTTTCCCACCCTGAGTCAGTCATCGGGTGTGGGTCACTCAGGACCCAGGATTTTGTTAGACGCTGGCCCTTTGGAAAGCAGCTCCTTCACTCGTTAGAAAGTGTTTTTGATCCATTTTCGGGTAGGGCTCTGTTGGTGACACATTGTTGGCAGTTTGGGCAGAATCTTTTAAGTGGTGTGAAGTGCTGGGGAGTATGCACCTGGGCCGCCAGGAGGAGGCAGGTCTCCCCCCACCTCTGCCCTTCTGGGATGAGCCGGACGCGGCTGGGTTTTTGTGACTTGGAAATTAAAGCCAGAGACATGGGAATTAAATGCTGAGATGGTGACCAGCCCTTGTTCTCATCTTCCTGGGAAACTGCAAAGGAGAGTGCAGACAGGAAAACCAGCCATACCAAGCATTTTGTCTCAGCCTCCAAAATATTAATCTGAAGAAGGAACAGTGGTGTCTTCCCTCTAAGGGGAACGTCTTCAGTCTATCTCCAGTGCACTGAGCTATTGATTTAAAGTGCTGTGCTTAGTTGCTCAGTTGTGTCCAACTCTTTGCGACCCTATGGACCGAAGCCCTCCAGGCACCTCTGTCCATGAGGATTCTCCAGGCAAGAATACTGGAGTTCATTGCCATGTCCTCCTCCAAGGGATCTTTCCAGCCCAGGTCTCTGGCATTGCAGGCAGATTCTTTACCATCAGAACCACCATTGATATAAAGTAACACGAGGCAAGATTGGAAAGAGTAATAACCACATGAGAGGCAAAATTGGTGGTGAGGATGGTGCAGGGGGCTCTCTGCCCAGTTGTCCCTTTATCTGTTAGCATGAGATGGCCCAGCTGAATCTGGGGAGTCAGGAATGATGAGAGTGAGGTCCTGGCAGTGGTCTCTCCATCTGTCTCACCAGCAGCCCCTAGAGATGAAGCCCTGCTTGGTCCAGGAGGCCACTGGACAGGAAGAGACGGAGTTCTCATTCCTGGTGGGAAAGAGAGGAGAGTTGTGAAGCTGGAGAGGATCACTCCAGTATTCAGAGATCTTTCTGATGCAACTAGGAAGCCAGTTAATAAGCCATGCAAATAAAGGGCTTTTCAGAGGAGGTCAGCCAGTCTAGCTCAGAGAAGTGGAGAAAGGAGGGCTTCCGGGCAACAGAGAGGCCAGCTCTCTTCTCCTCTTCAGCTCCAGGCATGAGCCTCATCTCTACCTTGACCTCAACACTACCTCCTTTCAGCTCTGCTTCCTCAGAGATGAAACAAACTCCCTCTCCCAGCTTCCCCTGGGTGGGAGGTGGGGGGAAATCACAAGGAAGGGCTCTGATTGGCCCAACACAGGTAACTAGACACACTCTGGACCAATCACAGCAACTGGAAGGGGTGAGGTACCATCCCGGGGACACATGAACCTGTGTGGTGAGGAGAACTGATGTGATGAGGGCGGGATTGCCAAGAGGTAGGCAGCCACCATGCTTGCACCCTGCCTGCTCACGGGGATGGGCCACCTACTGTGTGCCCACCTGGCACATCAGCTCACATGCTGTTTCTTCAGTCATCATGACTCTCCATCACTCTCTGTGGGTGGGTGGGGCGGCTAGGGTGGCAGGAGGGGAGCTGCTGGGCTTCCTACAGCCCCTTCTCCTCCTAGGGAGTAGAGGTGTTCTCTGCCACCAAGTAAGTGCCCAGATGGGCTTGACTCTGTGCAGTGGCATCTTCTACAAAGTCTGTGGACAAGGGGACCTTTTTCATGGGGCTCACAGATGGAGACCACTTGGTACCAGCCCAGGGTGCTGTCCTAGAATTGAACCCCCACCACTCAAGGCCAAGCAGAGCATTGCCAGATGATGCCTAAATTCATCTACGATGGGGTGCCTTCATCTTAGCGATTATCTTCACTAGCACTTTATTGGATTCATTAAATTATTCAAACCCCCGAAAGTTAAGACTCATAGAAATTAACACAATAACGATCGCTGAATATTACCAATGGCTTATTAGGTAGCAGTCCCTCAGCTGGGTCTTTGATGCTCATCATCTTTTTGAATCCTCACAATAACCATATAGGGTAGATAGTATAGAGAGTTTTCATTATCACAGTTTTGTACATGAGGAAACAGAACAGTTGAGTGATTTGCCAAGGCCACACAGCAGGGAGTGTTAGGACTGTTTACATCCTGGCTTACTGTGTCTTTGACTTGCAGAAGCGTCACCAGAATGGGAAGTGTGCTCGCTTGGTTTCATGGGGGGGGGGGGGCATTCCTGGCTCTTTCTTTCAGGCTCTATTGCCTCCACTGTAAGTGGCAAAGCTCCCAGCAGAGAGCCTGTTGGGCCACTCAGATTCTTGCCTGGGTAGATGTTCAGTTATTCACTGCTAGGGCACTAAGAAGGCACCGTGTGACTTGGCCCTCTTTGCTAGGAAGGAATCCTATCAAGATAAAGAAAAAGGGCTCAGACCACACTGTTGAACCCTGGATCCAGCCAGATCTGAAGGTAGCCACCCTTGGCCTTTTTCGTGTGACAGTGAATTCTTTTGTTTGAATAGGCAAGTTTGAGTTGTGTTTCTGTTTTTTTGTAACCACGAGTCTTGGCTGTTATAAGACCCAAGCGTCCTCCAGATGCTGCACTGCCTGTTCCTACGTGTGTTTTCCTTTTAAGAGCTCACAAGTTTGTGAGACAAACATCGTTACATTTATTGTATAGTGAAGAAAGTGAGACTTTTAGAGGTCAAGGTACCCATCCAAAGCCACTCAGATAGGAAATGGCAGAGGTATGGATCCTCCAAGGATTAAAATTCTTAAGAATTTCCCAAGTTCTGAAGAATGTAGGATGGTGGAAAGGAGGAAAAGTAAAGAGGAGAGAGAGGGGTGGGAGGAAGTGAGAAAGAGAGAGAGAAACAGAGCAAGGGCTCTGTCAGCATTTTGAACTGAGGAGTTTAAAATCTTTTGGCGGCAAGTTATGATGGTGTATTTCTAAGGCTTAGGAATTTTATCCTGATATTTGTTCTTCAAATAAAAGAATCAGAGTCACTGACTTAGTTTAAACCAACTCCAAAGACTGCAGAGTTGACTCCTGATTAAAACCTTGTCTTTCTTGGTGGAGAGAGGAAGAGCAGAGGCGACTTTCCTGAATGTGTTGCATCTTACAATTTGATTTTCATTTTAGCACTTGAGAGTGTCGATGATTGGAAACATGAAAGTTGATTAGTAACAAGCTGGAAACGGTAACTGAATATTCACTCTGCCATCTACCGTGCCTGCATGATAAAAGCTAAATTGGAAGAAGTGTGAACATGACATTAAAGGTGATTCTGGAACCATTAGTCTTGCAGTTTTTTATTGCTCCATACTAGGGAGTCCAGGCCTTCTCAGGAGGTGCTACTGGAAAAGAACCTGCCTATCCATACAGGAGACTTAAGAGACAGAGCTTCGATCCTTGGATTGGGAAGATCCCCTGGAGGAGGAAATGGCAACCCACTCCAGTTTCCTTACTTGGAGAATCCAAGGACAGAGGAGCCTGGTGGGCTACAGTCCATAGCCTTGCAAAGAGCTGGACAAGACTGAAGAGACTCAGCATGCCACAGCACACTCGGGAGCCCATGGCTAAATCTCCAGTATACTGGGCTCCTAGATTAACGGACTCTCTAGATGATAGGAGATCTACCCTGAATATTCATTGGAAGAACCGATGCTGAAGCCCCAATACTTTGGCTGCCTGATGCGACACAACTTAGTGACTGAACAACAGCGATATGTGTGTCTGGGCCAGAGATCCAAAAGTCGGTAAGACCAGGTAGGTCTGGTTGCAGGAATAATCGCATTGCAACCTGATGTCTGCAAAGAGGAGCTTGCCTCATGGGCCAAGGCCCAGGGAGCAGGAGCAGGGAGGCCCCGCTGGCCCTTCACAGAGCCCTGGCGCTCCAGAGGAGGGGCACTTCTGGGGAGAGGCAGAAGAGCCTGCCGGTACCAGGCCTGGAGTCAGGAGAGGGCGGAAACGGGCCCTTGAAGTATTTACCAGAGAAGTCGGCGCCGGATATGAAAGCCCTGTGGACGGCTGTCACTGTGTCCTCCTGCTCCGACGGAGGAAGTCGGGAACTGAGGCCCCCAGTGCGGTTCCGGGAGCATTGTGATGGGCAGTCCCACTCACACGGTGCATTCAGCTGAAGGCCTTCAGTGAGTCAGGTGTTCAGGTCTCCGTTTTACAGACAGCGAGACTGCGGCTTTGTGCAGGTGAGGGACCTGGAGAGCAGAGCAGGCCAGGAAGTGCAGGAAGCTGGGGTTAGCACCAGGGTCTCCTCTCTGGAGCCACCCTGGGGAGCGAGGCCGCTACTTTCTTCTCATGCCAGCAAAGCAACCTGAGCAATTCAATGATTTAAAGATTATTTTGGTTCCTTATCAAACATAAGTGGAAATCTCTGTTGGCAGAGTTTGGCTTGAAAGAAGCTGTAGTTCATCAGCTCCAATCACTACGTATGAATCCTAGGACCACCTGAAAAGCCTCTGTGTAGCCATAGACCCTGGTTGGGGAGGGGGAGAACATATCTAGAAAAACTGGCATTTGGGTGCCAATTAAAAATGTTTTAAAAAATCTTATTATTAACATGTCTTTTGAATTAGCCATTCAAATAATTGTACTTACTGCTTGAGGAACATTTTGCTTAAGAATGAAGTAAAATGTGGATGCAGGAACATTTTATGAAAGCGTAACCATTAAATTGCCTCAGATTATGTGCCAATTATTTTCATTTCTATGTTATTAAAAATTTAAGGATAAAATAAAAAAGAATTTACACTAAATTCCCAAAAGTTGTTTCCAAAATGAGACTTGTAAGTTTTATGTTGGTAAATATGTATTTTGCGGCTTCTATTAGGTCATCTTGATTTCTGGGGCATCACTGAGAAGCATCGCATTTTTTGAAATGACGGGTGTTTAACACTTTTGTGGATTGAGAGCCAGCTCATCTTTCTTCATTTTCCCTGCTCTCTTGTCTTTGTGAGGATTTTTCATCAAACCCAGAGGAACAGGAACACAGAGCCTGCTTCTACCACCCTCTGGGCATTTCCATCTCCTTCCTAGTGCCCACTTTTTCTTCCTCGCACCATGATGTCATCTATCAAAACCCTAAACAGTCTCTCACTTGGCCTTCTAATGCTGAGCATCAGTGCTTTGTTTTTAGCAGCAACACCAGGATCAGAGAACAATTCATGGCGTCCACTTACTGGTGCCGTTTTTGAAATATTTTCTGTCACTGAGCATCTTCGAGGCAGAACGACGAAAGTGCACACACGGACATTTTTGTGATAAACTCCAGAACCAAAACCGCCCTTTGATGAATGCTTTCTGGTAGTCATCTTTAAGGAGCTAATTTTTCAAGCTGAGAGAGAGACAGAGAGATTTCTGTTTCCTCCTCAGGTAACTAATGAGGAAAAAAGATAATTTAATAAATTTACTCTGGCACATATTAAACCATATCTGGGCTTCCCTGGTGGCTCAGATGGTAAAGAATCTGCCTGCAATGCAGGAGACCCAAGTTCAGTCCCCGGGTTGGGATGACCCCCTGGAGAAGGGAACGGCTACCCACTCCAGTATTCTTGCCTGGAGAGTGCCATGGTTCTGGTATAAAATAAACCTCCCTTTGATTAGTAGCAGAGGTATTTTCATTTGGGGTATTGGATTATTTTTGATTTCTGCTTATTATACTAAATTGAATATCATATTATGAAATCTATTTCAACTTTTATGGACATCCCTGCCTCCTCCAGGGGCTTCTTTAGGCATTTGGTTTATTGGGGAAGAGTCATTTATTCCCTGCAACGATGCCCACGGTGCTGGCACATTACAGCTAAGAAAATAAGCCACAAAACTCAAGTTCTTATTGCGGAATAGTATCAACTTACATGATTCTCTTAAAATAATGAAAAATGTTAGAATATGACATCCCAGGGAAGGCTAGAAGATTCTTGCATATCTAATCAAAATGTTATCATCCCAGAAACGTATTTGTAATATGACCTTTGTCGGCTGCCTCATAGTGAAGAATCCTTTCAAAACGGCAAAAGTTTTCAACCGAGCATCACAGGCTGGAAGAAATCCTCCAGAAGAAACTGCATTTTCAACAAGAGAGCTTCAAACAGCCAAGGCTGCACTCAGGAGATCCCCAGGACCCTCTCGCCGTTGTCTTAAACTGTCAAAGTTTGACTCATTTTGGATTTTTGAACAATTCAGAAAAGATACTTTCATAAACAGCTTCGTCAATGACAGCATATCTAATTCCTTGGCTTCCGAACACTGAGCTGAGTACAGCACGGGGCCGATGGAGAATTTCTCCCGAAGCCATAAAGCAATCTAGGAGGTAAGTTGCCAAGCTGTTGACACAGGGAGTGGAAATGGAAATTCTCCACGAGTCTCCCAGATGCTCCTCCTCCACTCTGCTGGCCTGATACTAGCTGATTGGTGCCGTATATCTTGATGTTAGTATCCCATTTCAGAAATGTTCTGACATTATCTATTTGGAAGTTTGAAAAATAGTATAAAACCCCCAATGCATTTGAGCCCACATTTCAACACAGCAGTCATAATACCCATCTCCACTGATGCAAGATGCAGGCTTGAACCCAATTCCAATCGCTGCATTTCTAAGTCGATGGGAAGCTGAAAATCTTTTTGTGGCTAACAAGGTTAGAAGAGCCTGACTCCCTCCTTCCTGAATATTACCATATCCCTGTCCTCGGCCCTGCCTGGTGTTCAGCAAGCAGGGGGCTTGGGTTGTAGACTATATGTGAAGGGACAAATAATCAGGAGAGATGCTTTGGGAGAAAAGTTTGAGATAGCAGCACCGAGAGAAAACGAACCAATGAGGATTTGAAACATGCAACGTAGTAGAGGTTTATCCACTAAAAATGATTGCACATCTCTGAAAGAGAGAAGAAATAAAATGGCTGGGATTTGTTTAATTCTTGAAAGACTCAGGCTCAGTTCATAAACGGCAAAGCTCACTGAATCCTGAGTGGCCTTTCACATCACTATCATCTGTCATCGCTCAGCCGCTCAGGTGTGTCAGTGTTCTGACTCTGTGACCACATGGACTGCAGCACCCCAGGCTTCCCTGTCCTTCACTGTCTCCCGGAGTTTGCTCAGACTCTCAAGTCCATTGAATTGGTGATGCCATGCAGCCATCTCATCCTCTGCCGTCCCCTTCTCCTCCTGCCCTCAGTTTTTCCCAACTTCAGGATCTTTTCCAATGAGCTGGCTCTTCACATCGGTGGCTGAAGTATTGGAGCTTCAGCATCAGTCCTTCCAATGAATATTCAGGACTGATCTCCTGTAGGATGGACTGGTTTGATCTCCTTGCAGCCCAAGGACTCTCAAGAGTCTCCTCCAGCACCACAGTTTGAAAGCATCAATTCTTTGGTGCTCAGGCACATAAGAAGTAGAAATAAATAGTAAGAATTAATTGTTTATATAAAAGAACAAATAGATGGATATGGTCATTTTCATTTTTAGGCAACATTGAAAACATAATTTCTAATAGAAATCCCCTTCTCTCCTGTCCTGATACTGGTGTGGTTTCTTTCTAAATAAATATATTAAGAAGTACCAAGTCTGTCCTTTTCTCCAGCCCTACCACCAGGGCCTTCCTCTAAATCTGAGCCATCTCCTCCCTGGATGACTACAGGAGACTCTACCTGGTCTCTGCTACCAATTCCCCTTTCATAGCCCAGGTCATGTGCCCAGGGTCAACCTCATGAAATCTCAGTGTAGCCAAGGACCCAGGCCCTGTCCAACCTTGCCTTTGATTTCCTCTGCAAGTTTACATCCAAAGCGTCCTCAGAGGACTCAGAGCTCCAGCCAGATCCATCAAAGCAAGACAACCCACTGCCATGATAGTGTCCGTCCCTCCCTATTCCGACTCGAGTGGGAGTGGGGCTGTGTCTTCTGAAAGTGCAAGGCTGTGACCTGTTCATCCTGTGTCCTTGACACCTGGAATAGTGTCTGATGCTTGCGGGGCCACATAAACATCTGATGGACAGACAAACAAGTGAGCAAATGAACCCAGGAACCGATCATTCTACTGAAGACCAGGAAATTTGAATCCATGGGATGAGATGGTCACAGAAGGCTTCCTGGGGCTTCTCAGGTGGCGCTAGTGGTAAAGAACCAGCCTACCAATGCAGAAAATGTAAGAGACGAGGGTTCGATCCCTGGGTTGGGAAGATTCCCTGGAGGAGGGCACGGTGACCCACTCCAGTATTCTTGACTGGAGAATCCCATGGACAGAGGAGCCTGGTGGGCTAAAGAGTCGGACACAACTGAAGCAGCTTAGCACTCATGCATGCAGAGGGCTTCCTGATGGAGTCAGGACTCAGAATGGAGCAAAGAGGAGACTGAGCTGGGATCAGGGAGGCCTGGAGAGGGGAAAATCTATCCAGAATGGAAGTGGGAAAGTGGGGAAGGGGTACGTGCAGGGATCAGGCGGTCAAGCAAGCACTGGGCGCGATGCAGGGCTT
>SJYA01002976.1:1715809-1778962 GCA_006410615.1 Neotragus moschatus
ATGGGGAGGGAGGGGGGGGGGGGGCAACCGTGGAGGGCCTTGAGAGGGAGAAAGAGACGGGAGGTAAGCCTCCAGTTTCTGGCTGGTCCCCTTTATATCTCACTTAGGACAGGACTGGTTCTTTAAATCCCAGGGGACACGGACAATAGCCAGCTTGTTCCCATAGGCAAGGGGAACCTTCAGGGAAAGACCTCCAACAATGCAGGCATGCTAAGTCACTTCAGTCGTGTCTGACCCTGTGCGACCCCATAGACGGCAGCCCACCAGGCTCCTCTGTTCCTGGGATTCTCCAGGCAAGAATACTGAAGAGGGTTGCCATTTCCTTTTCCCCAAGAGTAGCTAGTATTTAAAAAAATTTTTTCCTTATCAAATCTATGGGGGAAATATGGATACAATAGCTGTAGTAAAACAGTGAAGATTGGCCCTAATTTATTTTTATATTTAAAAAGTTGTATTATGAAATCAGGACTCGATCTGAAAATGGCACCTCCGTCAAGCAGTGGGAGGCCCATTCATTGGAGCTGGTGAACGCTGTCACCGAGACACCGGTCAGGCCCACGCAGATGAAAAGCTGCCATCTAGGAGGCAATGTCTTAGGAAGACAGTGTCACAGAAACAGGTTCTCCACCTCTGGGTCCTGTGGTTTGACTTCATCTCATTCTTCTTAGGGCTTCCCAGGTGGCTCAGGGGTAAGGAATCCGCCTGCCCATGAAGGAGACCAGGGTTCGATCCCTGGCTCCAGAAAATTCCCTGGAGAAGGAAATGGCAACCCACTCCAGGATTCTTGCCTAGAGAGTCTCATGGACAGAGGAGCCTGGTGGGCTACAGTCCATTGTGTCGCAAAAAGTCGGACACTATGTAGTGACTAAAAAAACATCAAATTCTTCTCAAACTGGGCAAACTTACTCATATGAAGACTATAGCTCATTCTGAATCCAGAATCAGAAACCACTGCTTTCAGAAAGAATCCGTGGACAGTCTTTCCCAACCATAAAATCATTTCCATTCTCCAACCAGCAAGTTTTCAAATAGTTTTTGTAGATGTACAAAAGCGCAAAGCAAATCTATTTTTAAAAAAACACGTCGGGATGAAAATGAGGAAAATCAGAATAGGAGAAGAGAGCACAGCCTGTCAGTGCCCCCTGGCCTCCGCAGCAGCCCCATTTTTATCACCAAACTCTAGTCCTCCCCGTAAACTCTAAATCATTCTCACCTTCCCAGGAGTCTGTAAGACAGACATTTGTTAAGGGGAGCAACTCATAATATTCCTGCAAAATTTCACAGTTGAAAGTTAAATGGCAATGATTTTGCTCTGCCAGCCTGACACCACCTTGACCACAACGATAAAAATCCCTGGGCAATGAGCGTGTAAAGCTCAGACCGTGATGGTGGCACAAGCAACTCTTCAGTTTAAAACATGTCAGAACACAGCCTTTGAGGACATGCCTCTTTTTCTCAATCAAGATTTTAACATGATGATAACTGGGAAATTAATGCTAACAACCACACAAAATCCCCACTTGTTACAATTATGCTGTGTGTGTACATATATGTGTGTGTGTGTGTGTGTGTGTGTGTGTGTGTGTGTGTGTGTGTGTATATATATATATATATATATATATATATATATATAAAATTGGGCCATGAGACTTCAGAGGTTGAGAAGCTCCAAGACATGCAGTCAGCAAGCTGGAGACCTCCAAGAGAGAATGGTGTGCAGTCCCAGCCTGAATCTCAGTCTGAAGGCAGAGAACAGTGCCCAGCCTTGAAGACAGGCAGGCAGAAGGAGGACTTCCCATTTCTCAAAAAAGAGAATGTCTTAGGGAGACAGTGTCGCAGAAACATGTTCTCCACCTCTGGGTCCTGTGTTTTGACCTCATCTCCTTCTTCTTAGGGCTTCCCAGCACTTAGGGCTTCTTAGTGCTTTTGTTTTTTTAAGTTAATTTTTATTGGCGTATAACTGCTTTATGATGCTGTGTTAGCTTCTACTGTGTAGTACTGAATCAGCCAGGAGTTCAGTTCAGTTACTCAGTTGTGTCGGACTCTTCAAGACCGCATGGACTGCAGCACGCCAGGCTTCCCTATCCTTCACCATCTCCTGGAGCTGGCTCAAACTCATGTCCATCGAGTCAGTAATGCCATCCAACCATCTAATCCTCTGTCGTCCCCTTCTCCTCCTGCTTTCAATCTTTCCCAGCTTCAGGGTCTTTTCCAATGAGTTGGCCATATCAGGTGGCCGAAGTATTAGGGTTTCAGCTTCAGTATCAGTCCTTCCAATAAACATTCAGTACTGATCTCCTTTAGGATGGACTGGTTGGATTTCCTTGCAGTCCAAGGGACTCTCAAGAGTCTTCTCCAACACCACAGTTCAATGCTTCAAAAAAGCATCAGTTCTTTGGCGCTCAACTTTCTTTATAGTACAACTCTCACATCCATGCATGATCACTGGAAAAACCATAGCTTTGACTATAGATGGACTTTTGTCAGCAAAGTAATGTCTCTGGTTTTTAATATGCTGTCATGTTTGATCATAGCTTTTCTTCCAAGGAGCCAGTGTATTTTAATTTCCTGGCTGCAGTCATCATCTGCAGTGATTTTGGAGCCCCCCCCAAAATTAAGTCTGCCACTGTTTCCACTGTTTCCCATCTATTTCCTATGAAGTGATGGGACTGGATGCCATGATCTTAGTTTTTTAATGTTGAGCTTTAAGCCAATTTTTCCACTCTCCTTTTTCACTTTCATCAAGAGGCTCTGTAGATCTTCTTCACTTTCTGCCATAAGGGTGGTGTCATCTGGTATCTGGGGTTATTGATGTTTCTCCTGGCAATCTTGATTCTTGCTTGTGCTTGACCCAGGCCACATTTTGTGTCATGTACTCTGCATACAATTAAATAAGCAGGGTGACAATATACAACCTTGATGTAATCCTTTGCTTGTTTGGAACCAGTCTATTGTTCCATGTCGAGTTCTAACTGTTGCTTCCTGACCTGCATACAGGTTTTTCAGAAGGCGGGTAAGGTGGTCTGGTACTCCATCTCTTTAAAGAATTTCCCACAGTTTGTTGTGATCCACACAGTCAAAAGCTTTGGCATAGTCAATAAAACAGAAGTAGATGTTTTTCTGGAGCTCTCTTGCTTTTTCAGTGATCCATCGGATGCTGGCAATTTGATCTCTGATTCCTCTGCCTTTTCTAAATCCAGCTTGAACATCTGGAAGTTCACAGTTTATGTACTGTTGAAGCCTTGCTTGGAGAATTTTGAGCATTACTTCTTTGCTAGTATGTGAGATAAATGCAATTGTGCTATAGTTTGAACATTCTTTGGCATTGACTTTATTTAGGATTGGTGTGAAAACTGATCTTTTCCAGTCCTGTGGCCACTGCTGAGTTTTCCAAATTTGCTGGCATATTGAGTGCAGCACTTTCAAAGCATCATCTTTTAGGATCTGGAATTGCTCAGCTGGAATTCCATCACCTCCACTAGCTTTGTTCGTAGTGATGCTTCCTAAGGCCCACTTGACTTCGTATTTCAGGATGTCTGGCTCGAGATGAGTGATCATACCATTGTGATTATCTGGGGCATGAAGATCTTTTTGTGTGTGTGTAGTTCTTCTGTGTATTCTTGCCACCTCTTCTCAATATCTTCTGCTTCTGTTAGGTCCCTACCACTTCTGTCCTTTATTGAGCCCATCTTTGCATGAAATGTCCCCTTGGTATCTCTAATTTTCTTGAAGAGATCTCTAGTCTTTCCCATTCTGTTGTTTTCCTCTATTTCTTTGCATTGACCGCTGAGGAAGCCTTTCTTATCTCTCCTTGATATTCTTTGGAATTCTGCATTCAAATGGGTATATCTTTCCTTTTCTCCTTTTCCTTTCACATCTCTTCTTTTCTCAGCTATTTGTAAGGCCTCCTCAGACAGCCATTTTGCCGTTTTGCATTTCTTTTTCTTAGGGATGGTTTTGATCACAGCCTCCTGTACAATGTCATGAACCTCCGTCCATCGTTCTTCAGGCTCTCTATCTATCAGATCGAATCCCTTGAATCTATTTGTCACTTCCATTGTATAATTGTAAGGGATTTGATTTAGGTCATACCTGAATGGTCTAATGGTTTTCCCTACTTTCTTCAGTTTAAATCTGAATTTTGCAATAAGGAGTTCATGATCTGAGCCACAGTCAGCTCCCGGTGTTGTTTTTGTTGACTGTGTGGAGCTTCTCCATCTTTGGTTGCAAAGAATATAACCAATCTGATTTCAGTGTTGGCCATCTGGTGATGTCCATGTATAGAGTCTTCTCTTGTGTTGTTGGAAGAGGGTGTTTGCTATGACCAGTGTGTTCTTTTGGGAAAACTCTAGCTTCATTTTGTACTCCAACGCCAAATTCGCCTGTTACTCCGGGTGTCTTAACTTCCTACTTTTGTATTGCAGTCCCCTATAATGAAAAGGACATCTTTTTTGGGTGTTAGTGTGAGAAGGTCTTGTAGATCTTCATAGAACTGTTCACTTTTAGCTTCTTCAGCGTTACTGTTTGGGGGACAGACTTGGATCACTGTGATATTGAATGGTTTGCCTTGGAAATTAACAGAGATCATTCTGTCATTTTTGAGACTTCACCCAAGTACCGCATGCCGGACTCTTCTGTGACTATGAAGCTACCGCATTTCTTCTAAGGGGTTCTTGCCCACAGCAATAGATATAATTGTCATCTGAGTTAAATTTGCCCACTCCAGTCCATTTTAGTTCATTGATCTCTAAAATGTCAATATTCACTCTTGCCATCTCCTGTTTGACCACTTCCAATATACCTTGATTCATGAAACTAACATTCCAGGTTCCTATGCAATATTCTTTACAACATCGGACTTTACTTCCATCACCAGTCACATCCACAACTGGGCGTTGTTTTTGCACTGAAGACCTCTGGGAACCAGCCAGGCCCAAGCTAAAGAGACAGCACCGGTTCCTCCCCTGTCTCTTGGTCCCTCATCTCACCTCCAATTCTTTTTTAAAATCTCTCTTTTTAAAATTTTTGGTAAGATATGCATAACATAACATTTCCCATGTTACCCATGCTTAAGTGTCCTGTTCAGGGGCATTTATTCGTGTATATTACCATGCACAGCATCTCCACCTTCCACCTCCAGAACGCTTTCCATTTTGCAGAACTACAGCCTTGTCCCAATTTAACAGAGTCTCCCACCGTGCCGTCCGCAGCCCTGTGTGGTCACACTCTGCTTTCTGTCTCCAGGAGTTGAGCTAACCCTAAGCACGTTTCCCCTGAGGTCTGGAAGCAGGGCATTCTTACAAAACCTGTCAGAAGCCAAAATGGTGTAAAGCGAAGACGCGATGACCCCAGGACGCATCTTGCTAAGGGATGCACAAAGCAAACGGAGAGAAAGCACAGATGCTCAGACACGCAGCCCGCAGCTCTGGTGGCTGGATGCCGAGATGCCGCGCGTGCTCCCGGGAAGGAGGCTGGAGGGGGTCTCTCACTGCTCACTATGTGCGACCTCTACCAGGGCTGCTGCAAAACAAGGGGGAGTGCTGTTCTCACTTTTCTCAGGAGCGTGATTTCTTTTGATTAGCAAGAATGCATACTAACGCAGGCCTTGCCTCAAAGCAGTGGCACAGTGTGGGCTTTCAAAAACTGGGAGATGCCTGTATCTCATTTGAGTCGAATCAGACAATACTTGTCCGATAGCAACTGACATTTCACTTTGTGTAATGTCTTTGAGAGTCATCCACGTTGTAGCTTGTGAAAACTTATGTCAGACTTTCCTTCATGTTTAAGGCTGAATAATATTGCATTGTATGGATTTGCCACATTTTGTTTATTCACTTGTCTGCTGACAGACATTGGATTGTTCCCACTTTTTGGTTACTGGGAATAATGCTTTTATGAACTTGGGTGTAGCAACTTCTTTTTGAGTCACTGCTTTCAGTTTTTTGGGGTACCCACCCAAGAGTGGAATTGCTTCAATGTATAGTAATTCTATTTTAAATATTTGGAACAGTCATCTTACTATTTTTCATAGCTGCTGCACTATTTTACATTCCTATGGACAACGAACAAGTGTTCCAATTTCTCCACATTCTTTCTGATATTTGTAGTCAGTCAGTTCCGTCACTCTGTTGTGTCTAACTCTTTGTGACCACGTCAGGCCTCCCTGTCCATCACCAACTCCTGGAGTTTATTCAAACTCATGTCCATTGAATCAGTGATGCCATCCAACTGTCTCATCCTCTGTTGTCCCCTTCTCCTTCTGCCTTCAATCTTTCCCAGCATCAGGGTCTTTTCCAGTTGAGTCAGTTCTTCTCATCAGGTGGCCAAAGTATTGGAGTTTCCGCTTTAGCATCAGTCCTTCCAATAAACATTTAGTACTATTTCCTTTACGATTAACTGGTTTGGTCTCCTAGCAGTCCAAGGGACTCTCAAGACTCTTCTCCAACACCACAGTTCAAAAGCATCAATTCTTTGGCGCTCAACTTTCTTTATGGTCCAACACTCACATCCATCCATAACCACGGGAAAAACCATAGCTTTGACTAGATGGAGCTTTGTCTGCAAAGTAATGTCTCTGCTTTCTAATATGCTGTCTAGGTTGGTCATAGCTTTTCTTCCAAGGAGCGAGTGTCTTTGAATTTCATGGCTGCAATCACCATCTGCAGTGATTTTGGAGCCCCCCAAAATAAAGTCTGTCACTGTTTCCACTCTTTCCCCATCTATTTGCCAAGAAGTGATGGGACCGATGCCATGACCTTTGTTTTCTGAATGTTGAGCTTTAAGCCAGCTTTTCGCTCTCATTTTTCATCTTCATCAAGAGGCTCTTTAGCTCCTCTTTGTTTCCTGCCGTAAGGGTGGTGTCATCTGCATATCTGAGATGACTGATATTCCTCCCGGCAGTCTTGATTCCAGCTTGTGCTTCATCCAGCCCAGCATTTCTCATGATGTACTCTGCATAGAAGTTAAATAAACAGGGTGACAATATACAGCCTTCCTGTCCTCCTTTCCCAGTTTGGAACCAGTCTGTTGTTCCATGCCCGGTTCTGACCGTTGCCGATACTTGTTGTCTCTGTCTTACTGTCAGTGATGACCCCTGTCTTGCTGCCCACATGTGGATGCCCCAGGATTCAGTCCCAGCCCTCTCTGCTGTGTGTGTCCTCTGTCCCTGGTGGTCCGTCCAGTCACAGGGCATCACAGAGCCCCGCGTGCTAATAGCTCTCTGCTTCAGCCCAGCTCTCTCTCAGTCTCTGTCCCTCCCCAAATCCAGACTCATTCACGTAGCTGCTTACACACCCTCCTTTGGGTGACTAAAAGACGTCTCAAACTCAGTATCTTCAAGCCTCAGTTCCTGCTTGACTCCCTTCTACCTCCTCCCCGCCTGCTTCGTCCGCAGCGTCCGCATCTCAGGTGATGACAAGCCCATCCTTCAAGTGGCGCTGCCTGCAGACCCGACCCAGAGGAACGCTTCAGAGGGCTCCTTGCTTAGAGGGCGCCCATACCGAATGTGCGTGTGCAGAAGTGCGCACGCACACATCACTTTCTTAAGAACATGTGTGATCCAGGGCTTCGATCTGGTTGAGCAGGACTGCCACGTCTGCAAACATACGTCTGCAAGTCATTGCTGGAGTGCCAGAGAGGTGTGTGGTCAAGCTCCAGACAGTGCTGGAGACAGACCCTGCAGGGGAGCGTAGGCAGGACTCGAGCATCCGAGAGCTTCAGAGGAGCAGAGACAGATGTGTTAACTTGTTAGATTCTCCTTTAACCAGGAGTGCAGTGGATTCTAGCCTAGTGAAGTTTCACTCCCCAGGACTGCTCAGGGCCCATTTTCTTACTTGTATTCATATTTGATTTGTGTTTCTAGACTTACAGAAGCGCATGGCACTCATCACAGCGCTACCTGGTTGCTAAGGAGCACGGATTGTAACATTAGACTATCTGCAGTCTCAAATTTGCATATAACCTACAATGTGAAATACCACTTCTTTACGTTGGCACCTAGATGAACAATGCCCAGGAAGACCACAAATAGTTTTATTTTTATCAAGCTACTTTGTATATTTTAATTAAACTTCAAAACTCTAAATTAAAATTTCAGTTATTATTATTATATTCAATAATTGGAGAAGAAAACAGCAACCCATTTCAGTATTCTTGCCTGGAGAATCCCGTGCCCAGCAGAACCTGGTGGGCTACACCATGGGCTTGCAAAGAGTTGGACACGACTTAGTGACAAAACCTATCAATGCAATAATTAAAATGTGTTTTGCCCCTTAATTTTAATAGCTAGTTTTGAATTTTAGAAGCAAAATAATTTTTGAAATCAGGACAGATAATTTAAATTTATTCCTTTTTACATTAAATTTACATTTTTGACAAAAATACATTCACATTTCCTTCTCTTCAGTACAATTTAGTTCTTGGTTCTTTATTTATTAATGATATTAGAAGACAAATTATGTGAAAATCTTGGTTGTACAACTTAACTAATGATTATATTGAAATGAAGAAAGAAAAGTGAGTCTGATGGAGAAAGTCCGTGCTAATTTATGAATTATAGATGTTTTTATTTTTTTCACTTATTCTAATATTGCTGGTCCATGAAAGTACCCCCAGACTGCAGTAAGCATTAAATTCAGTGACATGTTGCCAACGTCCAGCCACTTAAAAGCCATAGCTTTACAGGTAATTTTCTATTTCATCATCACAAAAGCAAGAGGATAGAAAATATCAAATAGTTTGGGAACTCAGTTAGACTTCCCAATGTTTAGACTGTACTCTGGCTCCAGGCCCATGTGCCTATGGGAGGTCACGGCAGGTATCTGTCCCCAGTTCTCCCTTCTGGGGTGGCAGGTTCACCTGTTGGCTGGAGGTTCAGGTACATCCAGAGTCAGCCCAAGACTCCAGCAGTGTCTGCTGCTGGAGATGGGGAGTGTCCTGGACCCCACGCTTCCCTGCAGCCGTTTCCCAGTGTGGCAGCCAGAGCAGACTCTTGAGGCAGCCAGTTGCTCCTGGGCTCAGAACTCAGAAGAGGAAGGCAAGGGAAAAGGGAAAGATACACCCAACTGAAAGCAGAGTTCCAGAGAATAAGACCTTAAGTGGCCAGTGCAAAGAAACAGAGGGAAAAAATAGAATGGGAACAACTAGAGATCTCTCCAAGAACATTGGAGATACCAAGGGCACGTTTCATGCAGGGACTGGCATGATAAAGGACAGACATGGCAAGGAATTAACAGAAGCAGAAAAGGTTAAGAAGAAGTGGAAAGAATGCATGGAAGACCTGTACCAAAGAGGTCTTACTGAACCAAATAACCAAAATGGTGTGGTCACTCTCCTACAGCCGAGCATTCTGGAGTGTGAAATCAAGTAGGCCTTAGGAAGCATCACTGCGGACAGTGGAGGTGATGGAATTCCAGCTGAGCTAGTAAAGTCCTAAGAGAGGCTCTTAAGTGCTGAACTTAGTATGTCAGCAAATTTAGAAAATTCAGTAGTGGCCACGGGACTGGAAAAGACAGTTTTCATTCCAATCCCAAAGAAGGGCAATGCCAAAGAATGTTCAAACTACTGCATGACTGCACTCATTTCATGTGCTAGCAAGGTTATGCTCAAAGTTGGGCTTCACCAGTGTGTGAACTGAGAACTTCCAGATGTATAAGCTGGGTTTAGAAAAGGCAGAGGAACAAGATCAAATTGCCAGCATTTGCTGGATCATAGAAAAGGCAAGGGAATTCCAGAAAAAACATCTACTTCTGCTTCATTGACTATGATAAAGCCTTTGACTGTGTGGATCACAACAAACTGTGGACAATTCTTAAAGAAATGGTAATGCCAGACCACCTTATCTGTCTCCTGAGAAACAGGTATGTGAGCCAAGAGGCAACAGTCAGAACCAGACAGGGAAAAATGGACCAGTTCAAAATTGGGAAAGGAGTACTAGAAGGCTACATCAGTTCAGTTCAGTCGCTCAAAGTCATGTCCGACTCTTTGCAGCCCCATGGACTGCAGCACGCCAGACTTCCCTGTCGGTCATCAACTCCTGGAGCTTGCTCAAACTCACGCCCATCGAGTCGGTGATGACATTCAACCATCTCATCCTCTGTGGTCCCCTTCTCCTCCTGCCTTCAATCTTTCCCAGCATCAGGGTCTTTTCCAGTTGAGTCAGTTCTTCTCATCAGGTGGCCAAAGTATTGGAATTTGAGCTTCAGCATCAGTCCTTCCAATGAATAGTCAGGACTGATTTCCTTTAGGATGGACTGGTTGGATCTCCTTGCAGTCCAAGGGACTCTCAAGAGTTTTCTCCAACATCACAGTTCAAAAGCATCAGTTCTTTGGCTCTGAGCTTTCTTTATAGTCCAACTCTCACATCCATACATGACTACTGGCAAAACCATAGCTTTGGCTAGATGGGCCTTTTTTGGAGAAGTAATGTCTCTGCTTTTTAATATGCTGTCTAGGTTGGTCATAGCTTTTCTTCCAAGGAGCAAATGTCTTTTAACTTCATGGCTGCAATCACCATCTGCAGTGATTTTGGTGCCCCTCAAAATAAAGTCTGTCAATGGTTTCATTGTTTCCCAATTTATTGGCCATGAAGTGATGTGACTGGATGCCATGATCTTCATTTTTTGAATGTTGAGTTTTAAGCCAACTTTTTGACTCTCCTCTTTAGTTCTTCTTCGCTTTCTGCCATAAGGGTGGTTTCATCTGTGTATATGAAGTTACTGCTATTTCTCCCGGCAATCCTGATTCCACCTTGTACTGTATCCAGCCCGGCGTTTCACATGATGTACTCTGCACAGAAGTTAGAGAAGCAGGGCGACCATATACGGCCTTGACGTCCTCCTTTCCCGACTTGGAGCCAGGCTATTGTTCCATGTCCACTGTCACTCTGTTTATCTGACTTATGTGCAGAGCACATCTTGGAAAATGCCGGGCTGGACGAATTACAAGCTAGAATCAAGATTGCCTGGAGAAATAACAACCTCAGATACAGGTGATACCACTCTAATGGCAGAAAGTGAAGAGGAACTAAAGAGACTCTTAATGAAGTTGAAAGAGGAGAGTGAAAAAGCTGGCTTAAAACTCAACATTTGAAAAACAAAGATTATGGCATCTGGTCCCATCACTTCACGGCAAATAAAATGGGGAAAGTGGAAGCAGTGGATTTTATTTTCTTGGCCTCTAAAATCACTGTGGATGGTGACTGCAGCCATGGAATCAAACGACTCTTGCTCCTTAGAAAGAATGCCATGAAAAACCTAGACACTGTGTTACAAAGCAAAGACATCACTTTGCTGACAAAAGGCTGTTTAGTCAAAGCTATGGTTTTTTCAGTAGTCACGCACCGATGTGAGAGTTGGACCATAAAGAAGGCTTAACACCAAAGAACTGATGCTTTTGAATTGTGGTGCTGGAGAAGACTCTTCAGAGTCCCTTGGAGATCATCCAGTGAGGAGACAAACTAGTCAATCCTCAAGGAAGTCAACCCCGAAAATTCACTGGAAGGACTGATGCCGAAGTGCCAATGCTTTGGCCACTTGATTCAAAAAGCAGAGTCGTGGCAAAAGACCCTGATTCTGGGAAAGATTGAAGGCAGGAGGAGAAGGGGGCAACAGAGAATGAGATGGTTGAATGGCATCAGAGACTCAATGAACGTATGTTTGAGCAGAGCCCAGGAGACAGTCCAGGACAGAGGACCCTGGCAAGCTGCAGTCCACAAGGTTGCAAAGAGTTGTACACAACTTAGTGACTGAACAACAACTAGTCCAGCGGACTCCAACAATCCTAGGAGCAGAAGAATCCTGTCTTCAGACAGGATTTGAAGTCCAGCTTATAAATAGACAGGCTTCCCAGGTGGCGCTAGTGCTAAAGAACCCCCCTGCCAATGCAGGAGGCACGAGAGACACAGGTTCAGTCTCTTGAGTTGGGAAGACCCCCTGGAGGAGGGCATGGCAACTCACTCCAGTATTCTTGCCTGGAGAATCCCTTGGACAGAGGGGCCCGGTGGGCTACAGACCATAGGGTGCAAAGAGCCGGACACGACTGAAGCAACTTAGCACGCCTGCACACACTCAGGCATGCATATAAAGACAGTCATCACTGGAACTGGTTACTGGAAAGAGTGGCCCAGGGCTTGTGGGCTCTGTGGAGTGTTGTTGGCAAAGCCCTGGGCTGGTCCAGCCTCATCTGGGGCAAATACTGACCAGAAGACCCAGAGAACATGAAAATCTTCACTTCGGTTTTGTAGGTTTCCAGGAAGGGGCTCAGGTGGGCACCTGGTCTGATCATCAGGCAGCTGCCCCTCTGTCCTGCCTTCTGAAGGTACTTCCATGCCAGACCCCAGAATGGAGATTTAGCCTGCTCAATAGCAGAGTGTCCCTGGTCTTGAGACATGGAATAGCCAGAGGAAGAAGACTCTTAGAACTTGCTTGCCAGATCGCTTGGGGTAGAGAGAGACTAGAGTTTAGGAGAAGACTCACTCTAGGACCTTCCCAGCCAGAGCAGAGCCAAGGCGCTCAGGCCTAGGGCCACGAAAGCTCTTCCATCTTAAACCTGCTGTGACTTCCTAGCATTTCCAGATGTAGCAAATAAAATCTGTGGATTCCTGGCTAAATTTGCATTTGAGATAAACAAAGTTTTTTGTATAAATACAGCCCCAATATTATCTGTATCATTTATCTGAAATGCAGATATACCGGGACATCTGGGTTCCTTCTGGCAATTCTATCTCCAGGCCCTTGCAAGGGGGCAGGGCCCATCTCAACTACCCATCTCCAAGATCATCTCCCTCCCCAGGCCCAAGAGGCAAAGCAACTAGAGGTCCGGCTACTCCCACTTCTTCGGCTCCAGTTAGGCATACACTCTCATGTCTCCTTGGAGCAAGCCTCTAACCTCCACTTCTGAGCTCTTCCAGCCCAAGACTGAGCAGGGCTTGAATTCAGACAGCCTCTGAAACATGGAGAGCAGCATTTCACTTCTTCCTGGGCAGGGAAGCCTTACCTCAGGGTGGGCAGGCCGTTCTTCCAGGGAAGGAGGAGGGAAACTTGTAATCTTTTCTTTCTTTCTTTTAATTTTTTGACCAAGAAATTGCTACCAATGGAAAAGACAAAATACCAGTTATTTTGCCAGGGAGGTGTTTTAGAGAATTGGAATATCATGGAACACACTTAACATGAGATCTACCCTGAAGGTTGATCCTTGGCTTGAGGACTGTGAAGATATCAAGGCATCCCTGTGTGATTCCACCAGGCCTTCTATCTTTTTGACCACAGGGCGGGCGGGAGCAGGAGCCGGATACAGCCGATCTGTGGCAGAACGGCCCCCATCTCATCCTGCAGAAAGGCTTTCATCTGGAGTCCGGCAAGAAGAACGGATGATTTCTATTTCTTTCTTTCTCAGGGGGAAAAAAAAAAGTGCATTTTGCTAATGAGAACGAAGCTCCTGTTGCCCCACAAAAAGGGCTTTGTCTCGTCCCCCCTGGGGGGTGTCTGCCTTGCACAGTGAGAGGAGTCACTGACCATGCCTTCTCTCCAGGTGTGGTCTACTTAGCCAAACAAGCAAATCACGTCTATAATTAGAATTATATGCAAAATGAAAAGACTCTTTAAGGAACATCTCTGGGTCCTCATCGGCTTAAGTATCTGTTGCCATGGAAGCCAGAGAGCAGCTCCAAAAATCGAGTGGCGAGCGGCACTCGTCCACTCGCCACAAGGGCTCCTTTAAATGAAGTTGCCTATTTCCTTTGGTTTCTGAATAAACATAAACCTGGATTTTTTGTGAAAAATCCTGATTTCAAGGTTATTGATGCTATACTAAATTAATACAGTCTGTGTGAGAGCGAGCACCAGCCAGCAAAGCCAGGGAGCCTCCTGTCTTCTGAAAGCTTGACATTTGTTTTTCATCATGAACTTAAAGGTCAAGAGCTACAGACGGATCAGGGTACCTGCCTGAGTTTACATTTACATGCATTTTATTTTATTCCCACATGCGCTTTTTATGAGACACATCACTGGAATAAAACTGTAGCGTTTCCATATCCTCTAGGCTGGCTAAACTAGGAGAGCTGTCAAGCTGCTCTCTCTACCTAATTTGAATTAAAATAAGAAATATATGCTGATTTGATATTTTAAAAGCAAAAGCTTTACATTTAACATTGGCTATAACTGGCCAGCATAGAGAGCACACAGACTTCTTAGTTACTTATTAGCATAATTTGGGGGCAGACTGCTGATAGAATCTACTTTTTTTTTTTAATTGAAACATAGTTGATTTACAGCGTAGAGTTAATTTCTGCTGTAAGCAAAGGGGTTCAGTGACTTATACTCTTTTCCACTATGGCTTATCAAGGATATGGAACACGGTTCCTTGTGCTATAAGGCAGGACCTTGTCGTTAATCCATTCTATAAATAACAGTTTGCATCTGTTAACCCGAAACTCCCAATTCACGCTTCTCTGGAATCCACTCTAGTGTGCACTTTTAAGTAACAGGCAGAAACATCTCCGTCTCCAGATAAGAACACGATTAGCCAATAATCTATTTCTGGTTGCTGGGAGTATACGCTCACTCTTTTTGCTCACAGATGAGTGTGTGTGTTGCTTGTGTGTGTGTGTGTTGCTTGTGTGTGTGTGTGTTTCTGTTCAAGGTGAGCCTGCTGCTTATACTCTGGTTCCCCCCTTTTTGGTGTGATTCTAAATAACATTTTATATTTTTACCAAAATACCTGTGGAGCTGACAAAGCGTGACGCATTCGTTTTCCTTGATTTTGTAGAGAGGGAAAAGGCGAGCATGAATAATTCAAAAATAATGCTGAGACGGTTAAGATTTAGTATTGGAGAGGTCATCACAGTTGGGAGAAATGAGCTAGGAGACTATTACTATTCCACGATCTTTGAATCTCAAGGTGACATCATTATGATTTCTCTGTGTCTATAATGCGGCACTGCAACCGGCTTATTGCTGTCTCTCATGTAGGGGAGAAAGATCAATTACATGCAGACCTCAAGATGCGAACCATAAGCATCGTGCCCAATAAAACTGTCATTAACAGCCCCCGAATTTCAGCTGCCTGCTTCCAGGTCAAGCTGCTTTCCCAATGATAACTGACGGTGCAAGGTTGAATAAGGAGCATTCATCCTAAAGGGAGCCACTCCTCAGCCAAATAACTGAAAGTCTTTAGTAACACTTGCTAATTTGGGCCTGAATGAAAAAAACCACCCTAATGGTGAGCTTAGCGCTGAGGCTGCTTAGAAAAGTGAGCACGCCCTGGCGTCCCCCTCGGAAACAGGGCCTGCTCTGGGACTGCCCTCCACCGCAAGCCCTCTTGAGTAAGCATAAGGCAGGCCCACGCAATCATCTGTAATTTATTCCTATTTTCAACCAGAAGCGGAAAGATATCACCAAAAAATAAAATGCAGGCTAGAGCAGTGTTTACAGCACCTCCCTCACTGTCTGTTACCACTACATAATCAGTGATAAATCTTGCTTTCTCTGGAACAGGATTAAGAAACACCACTACATTCAAAAATATTAAAATGGAATAGAGCTATTACTATTGCAAAACCCCTTTTTTCCCTGCCCCCAAAGGGTCCCTGCACGTTTAAAACATCTTTTTTACTTCACAGAATTTTACAAGCCTTCCCACCAGCTTACATTTTAATTAAAATGCTCTTGTTAGTGTCAGACCTCTGAAACATCACATTTGGTTTAAAGGTTTAACAGCTCGTAGCATTTGCGATTTTTGTGAGAACGCGGAAGCACGAGAGATTTCCTTTCCTGAGGGGTGCCCACGCACTTTGCATCGCAGTCGTCACCACTGATTTCACTCATCACCCCGTGTCCTCTGACCGCTGCACCTGTTCACGCGGGTACTTCTGAGTCATCAGGCTGCAGGCGTCGCTAATAAAAGACACCCTCGACCCCTCTCCCAGAAGCCATGCTGGCTTTTTAAAGGGGATTTTGAAAGCGATGAGTGACTACTGCATCTGTTATTTATAAAATTCTGTCTTGTTATTATTGTGGATAATATGGATGATATTATACACAAGCTGGAATCAAGATTGCTGGGAGAAATATCAATAACCTCAGATATCCAGATGACACCACCCTTATGGCAGAAAGTGAAGAGGAACTAAAGAGCCTCTTGATGAAAGTGAAAGAGGAGAGTGAAAAAGTTGGCTTAAAGCTCAACATTCAGAAAACGAAGATCGTGGCATCCAGTCCCATCACTTCATGGGAAATAGACGGGGAAACAGTGGAAACAGTGTCAGACTTTATTTTTCTGGGCTCCAAAATCACTGCAGATGGTGACTGCAGCCATGAAATCAAAAGACGCTTACTCCTTGGAAGAAAAGTTATGACCAACCTAGATAGCATATTCAAAAGCAGAGATATTACTTTGCCGACTAAGGTCCGTCTAGTCAAGGCTATGGCTTTTCCAGTAGTCATGGATGGATGTGAGAGTTGGACTGTGAAGAAGGCTGAGCGCCGAAGAATCGATGCTTTTGAACTGTGGTGTTGGAGAAGACTCTTGAGAGTCCCTTGGGCTGCAAGGAGATCCAACCAGTCCATTCTGAAAGGAGATCGGCCCTGGGATTTCTTTGGAAGGAATGATGCTAAAGCTGAAGCTCCAGTACTTTGGCGACCCCATGGGAAGAGTTGACTCATTGGAAAAGACCCTGATGCTGGGAGGGATTGGGGGGCAGGAGGAGAAGGGGACGATCGAGGATGAGATGGCTGGATGGCATCACTGACTCGATGGGCATGAGTCTGAGTGAACTCCGGGAGCTGGTGATGGACAGGGAGGCCTTGCGTGCTGCGATTCATGGGGTCGGAAAGAGTCGGATACGACTGAGCGACTGAACTGAACTCATCCACAATAAGCCTCTGTGTTATTTCCTTGAATTTCTCCAAGTGTTATAATTTGGGGTTTATTGTGAGATAATGACCTCTAAGCTCAAGTGAACTATATCTGTGACAGTGATGTCATTCTTTCTCTCCCCTCCGTCTCTTATAGCAGCTCCTCCCCACCACGGGGTACAGGGAGCTCAACCAGGCACCAGCCCTCTGAGGATGCCGGAAGGCAGGATGGGGACCCAAGGTCCTTGTGTAGGGGGACAGCTGTGCTCCTGACTTCCTCACTCCTAGACCTGCCCTTTACCTGCCTCCTTCCGTGAGGAAAAGTTGGGGCTCCATTATGGAGCCACCTTTAGCCAGCTCCTATGCCTTGTGTCCAGATGCATCCTGAATGAAACAGTGTGTGAAATCTTGGGTTAAATGGCAGAAAGGTCCAGGACTCTGAGGGGTGGAGCATGTCCCCAGGCACCAGGACTGGGGAAAGACAGTGCTGAGTGAGCCAGACTCCATGTGCTCAGGAAACGTGCTAGCCTGGATGGGATGAATGCCCCGTGGTTGGTAGTTAGCAAGAGAAACACAGAAAGTGCTTTTTGCAAAACATCAAAAGAAAATTAATGGCATGGTGCACCTCGGAGTCCAGGACAACTGCATAAAACACACACACACCAATACACATTCACAGTAGACAATATTTGTTTGTTTTTACCTATGAGGGCTATATTTTAACTTCCTGTGTCTGGCACCAGATTCTCAGAAGTCCTTCCACCTCTGAGTGGAAGCCCCTGAGGGTCAACGTGGCCAGGGTAGAGGGCTCATCATTCTGCTCCCGGTAGGGGGCTTGCCTGATCACCATCTGCTGAGCGGTGCGGAGACTTGGTCCCTGCGTCAGCGGCCATAATGATGTACGAACAGTGCGCTACCAGCGGTAGGAGTCGGATACGGTGTCGACAGCGCTGGGTCCTTCTGGAGGTTCAGAGGGAGAGACTGTCTCAGGTTTCTCTCCCAGATCCTGGGGGCTTCTGGCAACGCCTGGCGTCCTGGACGTGTAGATGCACCCCTCCACTCTCTGCATCCCTCATCGTGGTCTTTGGGCCCGCGCAGTGCGTCTGTGTGTCTCTGTCTCTCAAATGCCCCTCTCTGTGTAGGAGACCAGCCACGGTACAGGCGTGTGCACACTCTGCTGCTCAGTCGCATGCAACTCTGCGACCCCACGGCCTGCAGCCCGCCAGGCTCTTCTCTCCTTGGGATTCTGCAGGCAAGAATACCGGAGTGGGTTGCCACCCGTGACCCTCTCCAGGGGATCTTCCTGACCCAGGGATCGAATCCGTGCCTCCTGTGTCTTCGGCATTGCAGGCAGATTCTTTACCACTGAGCCCCTGGGGGAGCCCTGCCACTGCACCAGGGTCCACCCTAATCCAGCATGATCTCATCTGAACTTGACCGCATCTGCAGAGATCCTGGTTTCCAAGTGAAGTCACATTCACGGGTACTGGGGTTTAGGGCTTGGAGACACAGTCTGACCTGCTGTTGTCGTTACTTGTCAGGTGAATGCGTTGGTCCTAGGGCAGTGGCGCCCAAGGGCCTGGCATGGTTTCCAACCCCTGCATTTGGTGCCCCAGTATCCAACATCCTAGAAAGGATTTCTCCAGCGCTGCCAACAGGCTGCTAGCTTCTCCAGCCCTTCTGCCTAGAGTAGCCAGGACTCTGGATCCCTAGCTGTCTGAACCTGGAGTCTGGGGTGGTAGGGAGGCTTCAGAGCCTGTGCAGAGGCCTAGCCCCACCCTGGGGGTCGCCTTTGAAGTTGGTGGAGAAGCCTCTCACTGCAGGGACAGAGCAGATGAGGGAGACCCAAGTGAGCTCTGCTTTCCCCACTGATGCCCTGTTCAAAGAGAATAGTTTGGGTAATGCCTAGCAAATAATGAATGATGGCAGTCAGGCCAGCCCGATGGGGCACCTGCCCGCACGGCCGTCCCTCCCTGTTCTCTGCACCTACCTGAGCCCTGCTGGGCTGGGGATGTGCCAGAGAGGAGGCGGCCCCTCACCTTTTGTTTTATTTTTAACATTTAATATCCATCACGCTGTCCCAAAGATGCTCAGTCCTGACACAAGTGGAACACAGACGGGCGATATCAGTTGGCGTCTTACTGCTCGCCCGAGCTGGGGAGAGATGGAGGTGAGCGTGGACCAGTAGCGAGTTTTCACGGGTGGAGGTGCTGTGACCCTCCGGAGGCTTCTCCTGCCAGCTTTCGGCGGCTGTATCCCCTTCGGTCCATAATCGCAGCTAATGGGCTGGCCACAGAGGCATCAGGGGCATAAAATGGTCTAACACTACATTGACTATAAATAGCAAAGCCATAAGTGACATTACTTTGCAGATAAGAAACAATCACATCATTAAGCAAAGGTGTTTAGTGTATCAGTCACCCTAACTTTGATTTATTGCAAGGCATTTGTCACCCGCACAATGGAAGCTGTAATGCAACTCAAGGGTTTAAAGAGAAAATTAAGATGAATTTTGCTGCTCACACTTTGGTTGGCACAGATGCAAAATGGGTGGGCTTCCCTCGCTGCCGGCAGGGCTGGCCTTAGCCCAGCTTCCCAGGCCCAGAGGCTAAAGACTGCCTGCGGGGGCAGAGAAGTTCGCCCTGGGGGGCTGGAGGCTGGGGCTGCTCAGGTCCGGAGCACCTCACAGCCTGGGTTTCTGCAAAGGGGATAACACATTGCAAATGGGGCTCCCCCTTTCATTCTACCCCTGTTTATGGAATGGGAGCAGCGATTCGTTCTTTTGATGAACAATATATTCTGAAGCACCGTCTTATTAAATAACAACTGTTTCTGTATTCCATTCAGTTTGAATCCAGAAAGCAGTTTTGGAAAGCCGACTGTAAGCCAGGCACTGAGCCAGGCCCGGGAAGTTTAAGGACAGATCAGTCAGTGTTTCTCTTCCAAGGGCTCAGGACCCAACTGATAAACTCCCAGGAGCTGCTGGCGGGGCAAGTGTGAGCTGGATGAAGGAACGGAGGAGGGGGAGATAGGATGGTGAAGGTCTGCAGGAGCGCAAGGGGACTCGAAGCAGGGAGAACATTCCCACTGGTTGGGAAGATCAGGAAAGAGGAAGGGAAGGGGGATTTGAAAGGGCCTTTGAGGGCTGGAGGACCGCTAGGCCATGGAGACGGGCAGGGGGTTCTCTAAGATGCTGTTGCTTGTTCGTAGGCTTGTGTGTCTGGGTGGGGCTGATGGGACGCCGAGCTCCAGTCTGGCTGGTTCACTGTCAGACCCAGGAGAGCAGTTGGAGAAGAAAGGCTAGAAGGACAGTCAGATGAGATGAGGAAGTGTCTTGGGTGTGTGGGTAAGGAGGCTGCTCTTATTTTAATGGCAATGGGACCACTGACGGGTCTAACCTGGACCAAGTGCACCGTCTGACTTGGAGCGCAGTAGGGAGGAGGTGCCGGAAATCGCAGCCCATGGAGCGTGTGCCATGAGAGGCAAGGTGGAGCTAGTGGGCTGGACGGCCTGGGTCGGATGTGGATGGTGGGTGGTGAGGAAGGGAGCTCGGGGCACAGAGGGCTGTGAGGTTACACCGAGGTGAGCACCCGCCTCACGCCCAGGTGTGGTCTGGGGTGCGGCTGAGGAAACCTCAAGGGCCAGGTAGATCTGAGCGTCAGCTTCACGAGCGGCCCTGGTGAAGAAAGAGCTGTTTGAAGGAGATGGTTAAAAAACTCAGTGAGACAAAGAGTTCATCTCCCTTCAGACTTGAGCTGACTATGTCTTCTTGGAAGTGGATGAAACACTATCCACTTATGAAAATATTAATCTAATGACTATTCACCACGAGTTAATCATGAAACTGAAGCTCCAGTACTTTGGTCACCTGATGTGAAGACCCAACTCATTGGAAAAGACTCTGATGCTGGGAAAGATTGAAGGCAGGAGGAGAAGGGGGCGACAGAGGATGAGATGGTTGGATGGCATCACCGGCTCGATGGACATGAATCTGAGCAAACTCTGGGAGGTGGTGAAGGACAGGGAGGCCTGCTGGTTGCAGTCCACGTGGTTGCGGAGAGTAGGACACGACTTAGCAGCTGAACACCAACAACCCATCTTATAACCACTTGCTCAAAAATTCTCTGAAACTTGGAATCATCAAACAAACCCTATGGTCTGTTTTCTGAAAGAAGCTATTTCAAAATGACTCAGCATTTCACTGCAATCCTCAGACCAAACCAGTCCCCCTTGGATTGGTCCAAGTGCAAACACACGGCCAGTGTGGAAAGGTGACGTGGTGCCAGCCCTCACTCAATCAGCATGAGCCCGCTCTGCCTGCTGAGGGTCCAGGGGTGGAGAGGGCAAGTTCCCACCTCCCATGATCCATCCACCTCCATCTTGTCTGGCACAACGCTGGGGGGGCTGCAGGACAGAGCAGGACTGCAGCCTGGGAGGACAGGCTGCCCAGCGCTGGTGCAGGTCTGGTACCCGCTCAGGCCCCGCAGCTGGACAAAGGGCTGCCCTGTCTCATCTATAGCTCAGACCCTCTTGCTCACGGGCCATGCTGATAGGGTGGCTGTGCGTCCTAGCTGGGTGTCCACGTAGCTCTTCCCAATCAAGTCCTCGCTGGTGTTTGGTGGTATATATCTCAAGAATGTGAAGTGAGAGTGGACGTGTTAATCAGTCAGGTCTGACTCTTTGCGACCCCATGGACTGTAGCCCACCAGGCTCCTCTGTCCATGGAATTTTCCAGGCAAGAATACTGGATTGGGTAGCCAATCCCTTCTCCATCCCTTCTCCAGGGGATCTTCCCAACCCAGGGATTGAACCTGGGTCTCCTGCATTGCAGGCAGATTCTTCACTGCCTGAGCCCATATCTCAAGAACAGATTTATTCTTTAATAAATTGAATGTTAATTTTTACTCCACGTCAAACATGCAGGCTTAAAGAAAGCTATATTTGGGAAGATAATCTCAAAGTCCATGGACTTCTAACACATGATAACTGGGCCCTGCTTTCTCTGGATTATTCTAGTCCTTCTTTGCTGCAGACTGTCTCAGGGCCAGGGGGTGAGTGTGGTGGCGTAGAAGCAGGAACGAGCTTTTGCAGGTGGCCCTGCTGGGCCCCTGAGTCTGGCCTTCTGTAGCTGGAGCTCGTCTGGCCCTTTTCCTCCCTCCTCAGCTGGCGACCCCCAATGTCTGCACAGAGGTGTCCACTCAAATTAAAGGTCATCTTAACATGGGTGACTCCTACCTGGCCAAGATCCGAGAAGGACCTTAGAGACACACGGTTCCCCCTCCTTTCAAATCAGTGCTCTTCTCATGTTCAGGTCAGTGCAGTTCAGTCGCTCAGTCGTGTCTGACTCTTTGCGACCCCATGAATCACAGCACGCCAGGCCTCCCTGTCCATCACCATCTCCCGGAGTTCACTCAGACTTGCGTCCATCGAGTCGGTGATGCCATCCAGCCATCTCATCCTTTGTCGTCCCCTTCTCCTCCTGCCCCCAATCCCTCCCAGCATCAGAATCTTTTCCAGTGAGTCAACTCATTTTAACAGGCCCCAAATAACAACTTTCAGTCAACTCCTGAAAACAAAAAACAAAACACCTTTAGTGATGCAGAGGACCATCTCTTTGGGGAAAAACAAATAAAAATGGAACGATAAATTAAGTGGCCCAGTGCTTTCGGTACTAAACTCAAGCAGCAGAAGAAAGTCGGTTCTTCTCCCCTTGGTCACATAGGTTCTAGAAGTGGGACGCAAGCTCGTCACTCAGTTTTTCCAAGGTGGTCCTAACCAGGGTGTGGCAGGGAATGTTCGTGAGGCAGCATGGCACAGCTGCCAGGTGAGGAAGCAAGAAGGGAAAACACATACGTACGGAATCTAGAACGATGGTCCTGATGAACCTATCTGCAGGGCAGCAGTGGAGATGCAGACCCAGATAACAGACTTGTGGACACAGTGGGAGAGCGAAGGTGGGTGACCTGAGCGAGCAGCGCTGAAACCCTGCGTTACCGTATGTAAGGTGCCTAGCCGGCGGGAGTTTGCTGCGTGACGCGGGCAGCCCCAAGTCCGTGCCCTGTGAGCACCTAGAGAGGTGGGGGGGGAGGTGGGCGGGAGGCTCATGGGTGAGGGACATATGTATGCCTACGGCTGATTCATGTTGATGGATGGCAGAGGCCAACACGACTTTGTAAAGTAATCATCTTCCAGTTGAAAAGAAAATAAGGTTTAAAAAAGAAAAAACAGCAACAAGAAACTGGAAAGGAACTTGGAAGAGAGACAAAAACGATGTACTTGCTTCACATCACAAACTGAAGGGCAGTCCTAAGTCTCAGCACAACGGCCTCTTCTTGGAGGCTTTTCTGGGGAAACTTTAATGTGAATGGAATGTCAGTTCTCCAACTTCTGTATATGAGCAGGTGACAGGGAATGTCCGCTGCTGGTGTTTCATACCACTGGTGATTCAAATTAATGTTTGCCTTCCTTCTCTAGCTCCTCTCCTAATTCCACAGGCTCACCTTCATATCCAGTGGAACTTACATTTATTTGTAATCTCACTGCTTACACTCCACTGGACAATAAAAGAACAATAAACTTAATAAAAAGCCCAAGTGATTGGAAACTGCTCTGGGAATGGCAGTCCAGTATGAAAGCTATAAATTTCCTTGTGTGCTCACGACAATGTCAGCTAATTTTTATGAAAAGCCCATCATGGAACATGGCACCAAAACACCGGATCACTAGTGTGTCAGCCTTCAGACTTCCCCTGATAACAAAATAGAAAATGCATCATAAAATGATGTTTCGAGACACAAATTCATCTTGAAATGCTCACTCTATCCAGGAACATTTCTTTTCTGACCCTGTCTTGCACCTGAACTTTGAATTAATCATTCCTTTTCTATACTGTTCCACAATACCCGCTGGTACCATTGTGGGGGGGAAACCTAGGAAAACAACCACTAGAAATATCGTCTCATGTGATGAACTTGATTGGCCCACATTAGCGAATCTATGGTAGACACAATTAGTCCACAGAACAACGGCGGTGATCACGGAGCCTAAAAACGTAATCTGAAACCATTATCTTCGACAATACACTTTTAAATAAACCACTGGGGGCCCGTTTCTCATTGAGTGCAACCCACAGAGAGTACACAGTTACGTGGTCACCCCGTGGGATTACAAAGGAAGAGAAACTGGGCTTCCCTTCAGGGCTCAAAAATATCCTTTCTACCCAATCACTAATAATGGCTTCTAACCTACTCTTCAGATCCCAAAATATTCGGCACGCTCTAGAAAATCAAGTTGGTTTAACAGAAAAGATCTTTGGCCGGATGATTGAAAGGGAAAAGCATCATCTTGAAGAAAAATGCTCTGGGTACGTGAACAAGACATCAGCAATGGTAATTTACCCCCTGGCCACAGAGAGCTGGTAAACTTCACGGCTGTGAGCTGAGGAGTGGAGCCCCACTGTCCTGACTTTGTGTGATTACAATCGTCAATAGATAACACAGTGATGTTCACGGTCACCCAGGGAGGAAGGGGAGGGGGGGATGAAGGGGAGGTGTTTAGAACCTCCCCAGAGATCTCAGTTCCATGGTTCCCCACCCGACTGGCTGCCCCATCTCAGGGCCCCTGCTGTCTGTCCCAAGCCTGGCACCAAGTAGGGTCTGTGAATGTCTCTGGAGCAGGCGGCAGGCTCCCTTCGTTGGGCTTTTGCTGGGCAGAGGTCTCACCTGACAGTCCTGGGGCCTCTGGTGGGAGGGGCGGGGGTGTGGATCCAGCACCAGGGACCTCAGGGCCGGCTCCTCCTCTGTTTGCCAGCTCCTGCGTGTCCCAGTGACACACGCTGGGGACCCGGGCCCTAGGGGCGGCCGCGCTGGCTCTCTCTGGATTGACTCGACTCCACCTTTGCGACAAGGGCCCCTTCTGGAGCCATTCCCCAGCAGCAGCGTCCCTGCCCTTGCCCCAGTCCACCAGGTAGCAGGTGGAGGTCCTGGGCACTGAGCCAGGCCCTCTGTGTGCAGTTGGGAAGTTACCCACGCACAGGGGGCCCAGCCTTCAGGCTTCCCGGGGGTCTGAATCAGCCCCAGCCCCCTCGATCTCATCAGGTCACGGTTACTCCCTGGGTCGAGGGCCCACACCTGGAGCCTCCCTGCCCACCGGCTCCGAGCCCAGCGCCTGCCGCAAGGCTGTCCCCCCGCTGTGTGTTACAGCACAACTCAGCGTCAGGGTCTTGTCTTCTTCTGCAGTCAGCCCTTAACAATGGGGATCTTCATTCCTGAGTGCAGTGCCCGCAGCTCGCGTTTGGAATAAGCAGCATATTGTGCAGCCTCAGCTAAGAAAAAAATTCTGGGTATTTGTTTCTCCAGAAATGCACAAACATCACACCAGTAAAATTAAAACCCCTTTAATAAATGACGGAAGTTCATGCTCAGTGAGTCAACTCTCAGTGCTTGGGCATATAGGCCTTTCTCTTTTTTTCCCACTTAGAGGGTGTGTCTTAAGAGGCGGTGTCTCCTTGCGATTAATTCCCAGGATATGCAGCGGACTCGGCTCTTATGAAAGGCCACTTGTGGCAAGTTAGGCTGCAAGAGCAACTCTCCCTGTAACATCATCAACTGCAGCGTTTTCTGATTCCTGCTGGAAGTATGACCCGTACCTGCGAAATCTAACCTGGCCGGGGAGGAAGTGAAGCTTTCGTTCCTCTTCCAAAGCCTTTGACTTAAAAGTTCTGCATTCTTTCGTCAGCCCAAGATCACATTTTTACTGTAAACTAGACCCGTGCGTACCGCTTTGTTTTGTCTATCAGAGGGTACAATTTGGCAAGTCTTAATTTTAACCCAGTAAAATCCAGTTAGATCTTCTGTGTGCAGAACTAGACCTATAGCTGTAGTCATTAAAAAAAAAGGGAACATATAGCGAGGGGTAACTAGACGTATAATCCATCCCTGTGTAATTAAGAGGGTTTCTTCTTTCAATGAAATGACAATGGCATAATGGATTTTGAAAACAAGATAAATGTGAAGAGGAAGCAACGCTTATGAAGTACTCGGGGGGAGAAGCAGCGAGATCTATTTTTCAAGTCATAAAACATCAGCCAATCACAATATTCACTTTTATGGTTATAATTTGCCAAATGATCTCAAATCTTGTTAATTAGAGAAGAGGGAGGGTGACATGGCTAAAAACAGAAGAGACGTCTTCTGTGCTTTGAAATGGAAAGACGCCTGCTGATTTTCTTAAGCCAACCCACCTAGAGAAAGCCATTGCTCAGAAATGTGTAACCAGCGAATCTTTTCACATTTATTGATTGTTCTCATATGTACCTCTCGTTATTAAAACTTGATTTATAATAGACTATCAAAATATTTGAGACTTTTAAAAAAAAGTTTCATGGCCTCAGTATTTGATTTCCAGAGACTGAAGAAATGAACGAGTGTAAAGTAATGCGATTTTTTTCCCCCGACCAGTGTGGTTTAGGGAGCCTCACTGTCTCTTACCCAATGCTTGGCTTGAGTTTTTAAAATTAAGGGTTTTTATCTTGCCCACAATAAGTATAAGGGTGAAGATGAGATTGGAGACATCTATTTTGGCTCCAAGCCAGCCCAAATTGGCCAAGAGACAAGTTTCCTATAATTTGAAGATCTGCAGTAAAAAATGAACCTATTGTTTTTGCCAGCCTTTATTTAGCTGTTTGCAAAAAAAAAAAAAAAAGTTTCTATATTGCTTTAAAGAAAACGGTTCTTATAACTTTCAGTCCACAAGACAGAAGAGTTAGTCATGCTGAGTGAGTGCACGAGGTTTCTGTACGGGATTTATGCTTTGGTAGTTCTAATATCCCACAGTTGCCCTGATAAAACTAGAGTTGCTTGTCTCCTAGAGTCTAATGTCTACTTTTAAAAGAACGTACTTACTGTGATAAAGCTAAGGAAGAAGCACGTAAGCGACGTCCCCTACACGCTTCCATGGTAGGAGCTCTCACCTCTCCTGTTTTGAATATGGTTGAAGAGAACTAATCTCTGAATTGAGGAAAAATCGGGGCAAAACAAGCAAAACATAACACATGTTATGAAGGCATTGTCAGATCAATGCTTTGACATTTTTATCTTTGGATTTACAGTATAAACGTAGAGCGTGGCATCACATATCTAACTTGGGTGTAGCGGCAAGGACTGCTAGCTGTCCTTCAGTAGCGTCGCCATTGCTGGCGACGACCTTTCAGGGGACTCGAGTGCCCAGAACGAAGATGGAATCTTCCCGTGACCTTGGGACTCGTTGAGGCCACAGGATTCGGTTTCAGGCAATGGGAAGAGCGCACATTTCTGGCTATCAATGCAAGGAGAGCCCTCCATGTGGGCTAAAAGTGTTTAGGTTAAGTAGGCGTCTTGATCAGTGGGAGAGGGAAAACCTGTGGACCAGGAGTGTTCAGCGCCACTTAAAAGCAGTTGTTATGTCAGGCAGTGTTCAGGGTATTTCACACCGTATTATCTTACAGTGACCTGACAAGTAGCTGCTGCTGCTGCTGCTGCTGCTAAGACTCTGTGCGACCCCATAGACGGCAGCCCACCAGGCTCCCCGTCCCTGGGATCCTCCAGGCAAGAACACTGGAGTGGGTTGCCATTTCCTTCTCCAGTACATGAAAGTGAAAAGTGAAAGTGAAGTCGCTCAGTCGTGTTCGACTCTTCACGACCCAATGGACTGCAGCCCACCAGGCACAACCACTGTCTCCACACGGGTGACGAGTACTCAGTCGTGTCCGACTCTTTGCAGCCCCATGGACTGTAGCCACCAGGCTCCTCTGTCCTTGGGAGTCTTCAGGCAAGAATACTGGAGTGGGTTGCCACGCTCTTCTCCAGGGGATCTTCCCAACCCAGGGATCAAACCTGGGTCCCTTGTATCTGCTGCCCAGGCAGGCAGACTCTTTACCACTAACGCCACCTGTGAGACATCGGCAAACTGAGGGACAGAGAAATGACGCAAGCAGTAAATGACGGATTGGGAATTTTATCTCAGGCAGCCTGGCTCCAGAGTGTGCATGCTCCGCTGCTCCCCAGTATTACCTCTAAAGACCTCAGAGACACCAGAGAGACGGAGCCTGGGTCCCACCCCTGAAGCCCCCACCTTAACCCTGTGCCACCCAGCTGGGGCAGTTACCTTCTCCCTCCTAAAAGCGGCCAAACCCATATCCTCGTGAGTGAGAGGACAATGGCCGTGCACACAACTTGCTTACTGAGACAAGCCGGCAAGGCTGGTCTAAATGTCCGTTTGAAGTGACAAGGCAAGAAACCCACAACTGAAAGCAAATCGAGACATAACGGAAATCCGAACCTCAACTCCAGGAGCTCTGATATCCAAGGAGACATACTTACTGTGTGTCAATCCAACCCTTAAAATCCAGGGTCTCGTTAAAAGGAAATCTGTGCTTCCCTTGAGAAAAAGTTGCTTGTCAAATAGTTGATTTTCTAGAATTTATCTTTCCTCTTTAACTTAATAGAAGAGTAGGCCCTCTCTTGATGAAAAGTACATGAAGGTTGTTTGGGTGGGAAGGGGAGGGAGATTAAAGTAGTATTCAGTTTTTATATTGTTTTGACTTTGTAAATGTCCAGAGCCGTTTACTTTGATATGTTAATTTTGTTGTAAACCTTTTTGCTTTTTTCTGAAGTTAGTGGTTATCTCATTAGAAAAGAAAAAAAAACACTTGTGTAATCTTATTTGATAGATTTCTTTGCTTCATATGCCAGATCTTTGCATGGGGTATAAAACTGTCATTAATGCAGTAACACACATAAAGAAGCTTCACTTTTTTAAACTGCAGGGAGCTGTACTGGAGTCCTCTCTTCTCTTACTTCAGTGGCCCAGTCACATTCAGGGAAAAGCTCTATGTGAGTAAGTTCCTCCTCGCATAAGTGAAGCTGTTGAGTCTGCCCTCACCCAGAACTAATCACTTGGCTGTGTACAGCATTCCAGGTTGTAAGTAATCTTATCTCGAGCTTTTGAAGGCAGTTTTCCCTTGTTACCTAGCTTCTAATGTTGCTGTTAAGAACCCTAATAATAATAATAAAAATCCTTTTCCTCCTCCTTCCTCTCCTCCTCCTCTCTCTTCTCCTTCTTCTTGGCTCCTTCTTCCTTTTGTATGTGGCCTATTTCTTCCTCATCTTTGCAAGAACATTTTAGAATCTTCCCTTTATTTCTGGTCTCTTAAAAATTCCATGGTGATACACCTTCAGTTCAGTTCAGTTCAGTCGCTCAGTCGTGTCCGACTCTTTGCGACCCCATAAATCGCAGCACACCAGGCCTCCCTGTCCATCACCAACTCCCGGAGTTCACTCAGACTCACGTCCATCGAGTCTGTGATGCCATCCAGCCATCTCATCCTCTGTCGTCCCCTTCTCCTCCTGCCCCCAGTCCCTCCCAGCATCAGAGTCTTTTCCAATGAGTCAACTCTTCGCATGAGGTGGCCAAAGTACTGGAGTTTCAGCTTTAGCATCATTCCTTTCAAAGAAATCCCAGGGATTATTTGCATTCATGTAACTGTGCATTTGGTGGACCAGGATCTAGCAACCAATGGCCTTTAGGTCTAAGGACATTTTTCTAAAAAAAAAAATGCTTTCAGTCATCTTCCTTCATTCGCTTTGCTTTTTCCTTGTGGCACTCCTATTGTTTAAATATTAGACCTCCTTGATTAATCTTCCTAAACTTTTTATCTTTTCGTTACTATTTTCCCTCTTTTTAACATGTGTTTCTTGGACATTTCCTCAATTTCATCTCCTAAACCTTCTATTGCATTAAAATTTTTTAAAAAAACTGTAATTTTAGTTTCAAGGACTTAAAAAAAAATTGTTTTCTGAATCCTCCTTTAAAAAAAATTAATCCTGTATTCTTGTTCCAGAAATGCCAAACCTCTCACCTCTGAGAATATTAATTGCGTTTCACTCTGCTCACTCTCTCTTTTCTACGCATTCTCAGTGTTTACTTATTCTGACTCAAGTTAGTGGCTTTCTTCTAATATGTGAGGACGCTTGGCTGGCTTTTGTGAGGCACTGCAGAGGTTTCTGGGAATGCTGTCTGTGAGTAGGGCTTCTGAACTGCTGGTTTTGCCATCTGGTATTCAAGTAGACTGGCCATGCTATAGGGGTGGGCCAAAGAGTTCAGCATCAGAAAGCCTCTTAGTTTGAATGGGCCGGTTTCTTTAGATAAAAATCCCTGCATCTCCTACCTGGAGCCTGTCAAGTTTAGGGCCCTGGAGGAGAAGCAAACGGGGCATCATAGCACTCAGCACCCAGCCTCTCCCTCTCCTGCTTGCAGTACCGCGCCATACCTCCACCTTCACGCGGCCTGGTGTCCCCAGGTCCAGACCGTCTTGGGGTCAGCCCACCCAGAAGGCAGCCTCCGTGGCTCTGCTGCCAGGGTGGAAGAGGGGCAGTCTCCAGGCCGTCTGGGCTGGGGGAAGGGTCTCAGGGCTCTTTAGGAGCCTTCCAAGCGCTTCTGATTTTCAAGTCATTGTATGTACTGATGCCTTGAAGTACCAGTTGCCTTCAAATCTGGGCTTTTCTGGAGTTCTGCAGCATAAATAGACTTCGTTCTTATTAAGTCAGCAGGTTCCCGCTGTTTGCACTATTATCAGTGTTTACACGCATCCGTCTGCTTTCTATCACCCAAAACTTGATATCTTTTCTTGTTGGCTGTCGTCCCCTATCCTGTTTTCTTTGTCCTTATGAGTTCATGACTTTTTATAATTCCATTACTGTCGTTTTAGTGGTATTTCAGGAAGAGATGGAGATTAGCAAGTGTGTTCAGTCCGCCATAGTTCACGGGAAGTACATGTTTTACTCTTTATTTTTATTGAAAAATGATTATTTTCAGGGGTGAAAAACGACAACAAACAAAATTATTTTAGAAATAACTATTTTTGCGAGGCAGAGAGAAGAGGTTAGGAAATTCAGTTCTGATTTTGCCTTTTTTACTGTAGTTAATGGAAATGAGATTCTAACGACCAAGAGATAGTCGTATTCAGAACAGCTAACTTCTGTTTGTTTATCAGNCCATCTATTTCCCATGAAGTGATGGGACTAGATGCCATGATCTTCGTTTTCTGAATGTTGAGCTTTAACTGAACACTGTCTCTTCTACCTCTAAACCATTAAAATTTTTTTTTCACTTTTCTCTATCACTGCTGCCGTCACTATCTTTGCCTAGACGAATGCAGTATAACCTCTTAGCTGATTCTCCACATCTAGCTTGTCCAGCTCTAATCCATTTACAAATAAAAGCCAAAGTGAGTTGCTAATATGTAAATACAGTTACATCATTCTTAAAATTCTCCAGTGACTTTCCATTGCTCTTAGACTAAAGATTTTCTCTTCTTTCCATCCAGAAGAGATGATGGGGCCAGTATTAGTTTGCTAGGGCTGCTGTAACAGTACCATAGACTGGGTAGCTTATAATAACAGAAGTTTATTTCCCCACAGTTCTGGAGGCTAAAATTTTGAGATCAAAGTGTCCTCAAGATTAATTTCTTCTAAGGCCTCATTCTTTGGCTTATAGACGCCATCTTCCTCCACTGTCTTCATAGAGTCATTCCTTTCTGTGGCTGTATCCTCATCTCTTCTTATAAGGACAGGAGTCATATTGGATTAGGACCCACCCACAGGGGTTTACCTTTTATTATTGAATTATAGGGTTTCTTTATATATTCTGGATATCATATTCGTATTAGATAATGATTCATAAATATTTTCTCCTATTCCATGGGATAGAATCTTCTTTTAAATCTTCAATGTTATCATCCCTTTGAGACCTTTTTTGACCATCTAACCTTGAATCTCCACCTACCTACCCCCAAACACACATTATTTCTTGCTTTTTCTTCCTAGCACTTATCAACAAACATTCCTATATGTCTGCTGTGAATTATGGTGATAGTTTTATTATTGTTATTGTTTTTATTACATTTCTTATTTATTATCTGCTTTCTTCAACTAGAATGTGAGGGATTTTTATTTCTGTTGCTCCTTGCTATTTATGTAGTACCTAGAACAGACTTTTTACACCTTTAATAAAAACTTATTGAGTAAAAATGCATGAGTTTAACACATAACAGTGCTGTCTTTTGTTTTAATTGGTAAAATATAGCACACATGCAGCAAAATAGCACAGTAATTTGTCAAAAAAAGGAGACATCCTTATATCTAACACCAAGATCAATAAATAATTATTGCCTAATTTATAATAATAATAATCAGAAGAAGTGAGAAGCCTCTCCTATGCTTTCTCCCAGTTACTGCCTCCTCTGTCGAGTCACCCAGAGATGATCATTGTTGTGATACTTCAATAATATTTTTGTTGCTTCATTACAGTTTTACCACCTAAGTGTTTCTAAAACCTTTTCTGTTGCTTTCTTAGAATCTTCTTATGCACAAATTCTGTGCCCACTCCTAATGTTCAACATTATTTTGTTAGAGAGTCATGCATGATACTGTATTTGGCTGTAGTTTGTTATCCTGTCTGAATAACATTCCATTGTATTCCTTTTCTGTTGAAACAAAGTTTTATTTCTTCCAGTTTTGGTTCTTTTGAATCATAATGCTATCACTATTCTTGCATCTATCTCATGGTGCCCAAATATGTATATTTCTATAGAGCTCAATATTAATATTTAGGACTGAATTTCTGGGTCATAGGATGTATATAAATATTCAGCTTTAGTAAATAATTCCAGACAAGTTTGCAAGATAGTTANAAGTTTTATTTCTTCCAGTTTTGGTTCTTTTGAATCATAATGCTATCACTATTCTTGCATCTATCTCATGGTGCCCAAATATGTATATTTCTATAGAGCTCAATATTAATATTTAGGACTGAATTTCTGGGTCATAGGATGTATATAAATATTCAGCTTTAGTAAATAATTCCAGACAAGTTTGCAAGATAGTTATACATAATTTTATCCCTTTCAACATATATTTTCATGTTTTTCTCTGGATATCTTCTTCTGGCAAGTGCCTATTCAAGTCTTCTTGTTTCTCTCTCTTTTTTTTTTTTTTTTTTTTAAATCAGATCAAGCCTGTCAGTCCAGACTGCCCATGAGTAGCCTTTCAGCTAGGGGAACTGCCAGGAAACTTCCCAAGAAAAAGGCTGTTCCTAATTACTTGTCCCTCACTCCCAGTCCTTGCATTTCATCACTGGCCAGGCTTTCAGATCATTCACACTGGCTAAATCAAATTTGGCCTCTAAGGATCTCCTGATGATTTGCTTCTTCTCTTCAGCCAAATGCTACCACCCATGTGACTTTTTTTTTAATTGAGATATAATTTAGATAACATAGTATTGGTTTTGGGTGTACAACATAATGATTTGAACCTTCTGTACATTTTCTGAAGAGTAAACAATGATATTAAAGAGTTGATTCTCATTTGATAAGCAAATTTGTTACTTTCTGGTTACATTCTCAAGGAAAGCTCAAGTATGTGTTTTCTTTTTAAAAATGGTATAATCCCAGGAAAGATTTTGATCAGGTGTACTCATAATATTTGTGGGACCTGAAGGAAGAGTAAAAAGGGAGGCCATCATTCATTCTAAACTTAAAGTCATAAATAAAGCCACCAAACTGTTAAATGAAATGTGAGCTATACTTTTTTCTCAGTAAAGTACTTCTATAATGTCCTGAAAGGTCAGATTTGCATTTAATATTCTTGGGCTCTGTGGGGTTCCATGTTAGATAGAACATGACATAGTGGGAAATTGGACCCTGGCCAGCCCCACCCCCCTTTCCTTTTTATCCTACACGCCTCATCTCCATCCTTATTTCCCTAAAACTTTTAACCACTGCCCCTGGCTACCCCTTGGGTAAACATAGATTCTCAAAATCTAGGATAATGCTCCTTACATATAGACATGAAACAAAACCATTCCCTCACTTCTTCATATTCTCATGGTCTTCTCTAAGTCATTGTGTGTCTAATGGGAAATGATCACAGTAATAGCTACCAGTTATTATGCCAAACATAGGGGGTTTATATCAAGGTATCAGTTCTTTTCCTTCTTGGGCCTGTGTCAGTAAGGCAAGACACTCGATTTAGTTGACCTTTGAACAATACAGGTTTGAACTGTGCAGATGAATAGAATGCACGTGTAATCCACTTACACGTGGATTTTTTTTTCCAATAAATGCTGTGGCACTACATCATCTGCAGTTGTTTGAATCTAAGATTGGGAGCCACAGATCTGGAGGGGCAGTTATGGGACTTCATCCACAAAATTTGGTATACACAGCAGGTCCTGGATCCAGTCTCCCAAGGGTACCTAGAGTCTACTGTTATGGATGGATGTGTGTGTATAAAAATAAACATCTCTCTGTATATATACACACTCATGCATGTGTGCACACACATTGTTTTAGATATTGTTATTTTAAGAAGTATTTTTTTTTAGTTACCTTCCTTTCCTTTCCTAAGTGTAACATGACTAGAAAAGACTACCTTGAAAGATGGCAAAGCAACATAAAGGAAACAAGAGCCTAGCTTGGCTGCTGCCTCTAAGTTACAGCAAATCAGTTGCTGACATGCTGATTGTGGGGGTAAAGAAATGAACCAAAACCTAGGCTTATCATCTCTTTAACTGCCAGAGGAAATATGGCATAGCTGGATAATGCTGATTCAGCCTTTGGAGGTTTCATGTTATGTGCCAGTTAATCAACAACTGATTTTTCTTATTTGATTGAAAAATTCATAGTTTTAAAAAAATCATTTGTAAAGGACACAGCTTTAAAGCCAGTGTGCTGCTTTTTCATTTTAAAACTTAAGTACTTATGTGAGTGTGTAAGACAAACCAAAGAAAGGAATTTGAGCCTGTGTGCTTGGGCTGCATCTAAAGGGAAGTGCCATTTCTGAGCAGAGCCCCACTGACTCTCCTGAAGTTAGCTAGAGAAGACCTGGTTTGAAAAATATTGGCTTTCTAAATAGAAATGGAAATCATTAAAACAAATAAAACCAAAAAACAGTGAGCCTAGAAACTTGGAATTAATATAATGTTGGCAATGACTGTAGGCAGTTAAGCACATGAATCAGTGTTGGCAGCAGTTTTCCACTTCTTCAGTTCATGGTGCCTGTTACATCACATGAGCTCGACAGTGTGGTCGGGGCAGGTAACACATTCCTGATGTTCTCTCCTCGTTTAATTTTCACTTCCCAAAGGGATCTTGAGTAAAATAAACATGTTGGAACACTTTTCAGAAACTGATTTGTTTCCTCAGTTTACAAAATCAACCCCAAGCAGATTGAGGTGGGTTGAGTTAAATGTTGCCCTCTACTCCACCATCCTGTGTACATACATAATATCACTCAGTATCTGTGTGATCCTTTAAGACTTCTCTATTGCCTGTGAGGGGAAAGGAATGAGCATGTTTGAGTCCCAGCTTTGAAGCTGTTGTGTTAATTGTTAACTTGTGCTGAGTCTGTGCGTTTAAAAAGGTATCCATCTCAGCAGGTTAAGATCATAACTGTTAGTTGATGCTTGGAGGCAGCAGCTGTGCTGGTGTGCGGCACTAATGGCTGGATGAGTTCAATCAGATATGCTGCCGCCAGTGTCTTTGTGTAATGGTATCTACCAGATTTCAAACGGACTGCTGAGAAAGATGAAATATAATCTCATGTATTATCTCTGTCTTGAAAAAATAGATAATGAAAGTGTTCCCTTGTTGGCCTGTATTTTGTTAACCTTTGTGGAATCAACTTAAAGAACAGATACCCCTGTAGAGTTGAAACTTTTTGTTACAGTGGAGTGTTATTAAATGTATTTTTTGAGTCCTTGGAACAGTGGGGTTGAGTAGACCAGGTAAGTCTTTTGTTTTTGTTTTTTTTTCCTTTTTTAAACCACTCAGAATAATATGGCATATTCTGAGGCTAGCTGGAGAGAAAAGAAACGCAGTGTAAACTGTACAAAACTAAATTTTTTTCTTTCTTTCTCCCTTCCCTCCTTTCTTTTCTTTATAGAGCCTGCAGAAAGTTCTTGTGGAATTCAGTCACAAGGAATTGTTTGATTTCTATAACAAGGTATGTATTTTTTTTCAGTAATTTCCTATATGGAGTTTTTTCACAATGTTTCCTCCATTTCATGAATTCTTATTTTTAAATGCCCTATTATGGAGCTGTGGAGCTTGAGTTCCTTAAACTTCTCTTGTGAATACCTTGTGTTTCACAGTAGGAAGCATTGCTGAGATGAAGAAGATCTGACAGACTAAATCAGGAAGAAAAAATGGATATGGTTTTAATTAAAGCAAGAGGATTGTTTTAATGTAAAGCATTAAGTAATAAACTGTGTAGTATCTAGCCACACTGGCCCTTAGATAATGTTAAATATTTTAATTTCTTGGCCCAAGGGGCCTGTAAAGATTTATCTTTGAGGATATTTCATGTTTCTTTTTAAATGCTGATTTTTGTGACCCAGGAAAATGCACTGTTCCCCCTACCACCCTCTGCCCCCGCTTACAGATCTTATGTAGTGATCGTTTAAAATAAAACAGCTAGGTGAATTTTAAACAATAGTATTTAGAAATCCTTCTTTATAAATTCAAAAACTTAGCAAGCTGGGATTCTAATAGCTTCACATAAAAAGAAAAATTTTCCAAGTGGTATATTTATGGCTCTGTGAGTGGATTTAAAATGCAGAGCTACCGGTTGCATTCTTTCCCTTCATTTGCATGTTTCTAAACAACACTTCATATGAGTTTCTCTCCCTTCACCAGCTCTCTCTCTCTCTCTTTTTGTCTCTGTAAACAGCTAGAGACCATACAAGCACAGCTGGATTCCCTTACGTGATGTTCTTGAAGACTGGTTTCTCTATCACACTTCTGCCACCTCCTTATTTTGCTTTGAAGATTAACTGCCAGGTTGTGTTTTCTGAAGGATTCAGTCGCTTTCTCCTTGTAAATTATATGGCTTATTGCTTCTTAGACAAATAGCAGCCGAGGAAAATCATTGTTCCGAGTACTGATGTTCTAATATACATTCTCTAGTTCTGTGTGCCAAAAGCAAGCAGTTGTTTAAGAACGTTGTTTTAAAGGAAACAAAAGTGGCTATCATGTGGTCTTTACTGCTTATTTTTGCTTTATTGCCTGATCTGTTTATTTTTTACATACTTGATGATACTCAGGTGTTTTAAGGAGGATCTGTGGATACAATACAATATGTACCTTAGAACACAGAATGTCATTAATTACATTAATAATCATAAGGCAGTAGCCACATTCAATTAAATACATTATGGCATTTTTTTCCTTTAATATAATGAGTGTATTTTGAAATTTTAAAGCAAGCTAGTACTAGTTTATAAGTCAACTCTAATGAGCATCTCTGTGTGCTTAATTTTTTCCTCTGAGTTTAATGATTTAATAACGGTTTACATTTTTGTGTGCTTTTCTTTGTACTGCTAATTAATAATAATTCATAGCATGGGAGGCAGATTCAGATCATGAATAAAAATAATTGTAATGAGTGCTAAATGAATATCCTTAAATTTTTTAAACATTTTTATATATTCTCTTTCTATAAATATGTTAATTTCAATCAATGAGACTTTTATGTCTTAGAATTAGTTGAACTAAAGTGCACAGTATTTTATGCTATGGCTTTATATACATATGAGTATAGTTGGCAGCAGAAAATAATCACTTGAAGTTTTTATGAATGAAAAGTCTGTACTATATTTTTTCAAGGGAGACAGGCAGACAGCGAGGGAGGGAGGAAAGAAGGAAAATGGGAGAGAAGGAGAAAATGAGAGAAAGTGAGAACAACAGAGAGATTCAAATATGACTTCACATGAAAGAATTTGATTTCAGAAATATTCTGTGGTTAAACAGAGCCATTGGATTTAAATCACAGTCCTTATATGAGGTATCTGAGTAATACAAATGTTAAATGTCTCCCAAATAAATGTTCTGTATATGGAATTTATGCCCTTATTTATTTGTATGTGTGTTTGTACGTTGTTGATTAGAAGGATTGGGTGTTTGGATTATTTCAGAATGTGAATATTATAGTGGCTATCCATAGCTGATTGACTTGAAAAGTTGTTAAACTTCCATCGATAGCATATCTAGAAGACACTTTTACAATGTAATAGGATTTGTTTCCATATACAGCTTGTAGGACTTGTCTTATATTTTTATACACTGTTCTGCTGGTCCCCAGAGGAACGTACCTGACTGCTATAAACGTTTTGGTAAATATTCTTTCAGACGACTTCTTATGTACAAAAAGACATCCATCATTTCAAGCTGAATTTGTTAGGCCTTCGTGACAGTGACCATATGAATAAGTAGACATTTTCATTGGTATGATGCCGACTTAATTCCCAGTGTAAGGTATCTAAGTGAAATGTGACACTTCATAATGAAATTTTCTATTGTAGCTTAAAATAGTGGTAAATAGTTTTCTCTCCATTAGTTTAGTTCAGGAAAGTTTGACCAAAGGCATTAAAGGAAGGATGGGTCATTGGAGGTCTACTTCTAGCTAAGAACATAATTATTCTTGAAGCATATTTAATTGCAGATAATTTTACTTCTTCAGCCACTACCATTGTTATGATACACATGTAAAAAAAGAAGGTATCATTCCCAAAGATTATTGTGTGTTATTTTTTCACAGAAATAAGGTGGGTGGAGTGATAAGTGGAAACCGAAACCTTCTTTCTCAGCAGATAAACATGTTTTATGTGAATGCTTGTCATGAGGATTGAATAAAAATATAATTCCTTGTTGGAAAGAAGTACTGCAAATAATATTTGCAATTCTTTGATTAGAAAATCTGATTTTTTAAATTGGGAAACACCAAAAAATCATAAAGGAGTAACCTAAAGTTATATACTCTCATTTTGCAGAAACGGCCATTAATGACATTTTAGTAGATTTTATTGAGGGTTGTTTTTTTTTCCTATTCACATATCTTTCTCTACTATCATTAAGAAATCCTTCATTTGAATGGATAATTATTATTTAATTATCCAATCTATCAGTGTTGGCCATTTAGATGATTTTCAATTTTAAAAAATACTAAAGAACTCACTGATGAAGATCATTGTAAATAAACCCTAGACCACATTTTTTCATTATTTTATTATTAATACAGATTCTAGAAGTGGGATTATTATGCCAAAAGTATGAAGATTTACTTTTTATTTTTAGTTTTAATGGAATTTTATTGCAAATATAAAATTGCCTATTTTTTTTTTAATGTGTAAAAAAAATGTGGGTCTCTCCCCAGAAGTACCCACGTAACTTATTGGAAACATTTGGTTTTTAGCATTTCATATGTCTCATGTAAATGTAAACACACATCCCTCTTTGTATTTCCTTTTTTAATTTATATTTATTTTAAGGCCATTTTTGCATACTGATAAATTACTTCCCCAAAGGTTATATCAGTTTATACTCATACCACCAATAAATGAAATTCACCTGCCTCAAGCCAACTTAATCAGCCCCTTCTTCCTACTGTACGTTTCATTCTCAACATTATTTTTAATTTAGGGGTGGGTTTTGGGAAGAGTGTGGAGTGAGAGGGGGTTGGATATTGGAGCATCACTAATTACTTGGAATATATTATGTTGATAATTCCAGAGAGATAGAAGAGGAAAATTTCTTCCAAAATCAGGACATGTGAAAAACAGTTGCCCAGGAGCTAAGTGAAGTCAGACATTTATTTATTTATTTCCTTCCTCAACAAATATTGTATGACTGCCTATGGTGGCAGGAACTGTGTGTCCTCTAGGTACTATGGTAACAATGATGAGCAAAACTAATACACTTCCTGGCTTCTTGAAATATAATGTGTTAGTCAGTATAAAAACAAGCAAAATGTAATAAATTGTGAACAAGTATGGGATGAAAAATAATTGAATTCTCTTAAGAGAAAATAAAAGATAGGATCAAATTTATATGGGGCATCAAGGAAGGATTCTCAAAGGAAGTGAGTTTTGGGTTGAGTCCTGTAGGATGAGTTAGAATGAGGCCATAGCAGAATAGAGTGAAAAGCATTGTAGATAAAATGGCCAATGCAAAATCCCAGAGACTGCAAAAGGCTCAGCACATTCCAGGAACCAAAGATCAGTGTGGTTGGAGTGTCATGACAAGTGAATAGTGGAGTGGTTTTCAGTAGAGAGGCAGCCTATCACAGTTCAGTTCAGTTCAGTTGCTCAGTCGTGTCCAACTCTTTGCGATCCCATGAACCGTAGCATGGCAGGCCTCCCTGTCCATCACCAACTCCTGAAGTCCACCCAAACCCGTGTCCATTGAGTCGGTGATGCCATCCAACCATCTCATTCTCTGTCGTTCCTGTCTTCTACCCTCAGTCTTTCCTAGCATCAGGGTCTTTCCCAATGAGTCAGTTCTTCCCATCAGGTGGCCAAAGTACTGGGGTTTCAGCTTCAGCATCAGTTCTTCCAATGAATACTCAGGGCTGATTTCCTTTAGGATGGACTGGTTGGGTCTCCATTCAGTCCAAGGGACTCTCAAGAGTCTTCTCCAACACCACAGTTCAAAAGCATTGGTTCTTCTGTGCTCACCTTTCTTTATAGTCCAACTCTCACATCCATACATGACCACTGGAAAAACCATAACTTTGACTAGATGGACCTTTGTTGGCAAAGTAATGTCTCTGCTTTTCAGTATGCTGTCTAGGTTGGTCATATCTTTCCTTCCAAGGAGCAAGCGTCTTTTGATTTCATGGCTGCACTCCCCATCTGCAGTGATTTTGGAGCCCCCCAAAATAGTATGACTGTTTCCACTGCTGCCACCTAATGTCTTACCATGTATCCCCAGGGTACTGCCTTCCGCAGGCTACCATCATCTTTGCCCTGATTACCCTGCTTTCTCCAGCCCCACTTCAGTCCAGCCTCCACACAGAGCTAATATTCTTATTATTACTAGAGTATAATTGCTTTCCAATGTTGTGCTAGTTTCTGCTGTACAACAAAGTGAACCAGTTATACATGTACATATATCCCGTCCCTCTTGAACCTCCCTCCTGCCCCTGCTCCGGCCCCATCCCATGCCTCTGGGTCATCACAGAGCACCTGAGCCCCCTGTGCCATACAGCAACTTCCCACTAGCTCTCTGTTGTACACAGACATTGTGTATGTACAGCATATATGTCAGCGCAGCTCTCTCAGTTCTGTTCACTCTCCCCTTCCCCCTCGTGTACACGTCTGTTCTCTGCGTCTGTGTCTCTAGTCCTGCTCTGCAAATAGGTTCATCGGTGCCATTCTTCTGGATTCCATATATATGCATTAATAGATGATATATATTTTTCTCTTTCTGGCTCATTTCACTTCGTATGACACTCTGGCTCCATCCGTATCACTACAACCATTAACCATGTTAATTTACACTACCTCCCTGCATTAAAACTTCGGAGACTTCCCATTAAACTTCCAAGTAAAATTTAAGTGAGACTCAGGACAGACTAAGAGTCATATACTAGTTTTATTGCCTTTTGTGCTACCTAATTTGCTTAAGCTCAGTTTCCTAATCTTTGTGATGGGAATAATAATAATCTAAATTACATGGAATTATTATGAAGATTAAATGAGATATTTCAAATTAAACATTTAGCATAATTCCTGATTTACAATAATCATATAAGTGTTTGCTGTCATTTTCATAGTCACTAAGAAAATGACTAGGCTTTCTATTGAAATTATTCCATGTAAAGTGTGAGTTAAAGTAAACCTGGAGAAAGCTTCCTATGAAGCCCCTTCACTTTGTAGTTAATTACTGTTCTAATAACAACTCTATCTTATGATGACTAGATGTGAGCATATTCCCTATCTAGCCCATTTTTTTTAATAACAAGGTAATAGGTATGTTATTAGATAGTACTATATTTCTACATAGCTCTCCTAGCTCTGAGGATTCTTCCTCTCTAACTCTATTCAATGAATTATTACCTCTTCTCACTTTAAACAATGGCTTCTACACCTTATTTATTATACCAGGTGTCTGTAAACTATGCCCTGTGGGCCTAATCCCCACCACTTGTTTTTATAAAGTTTTATTGGAACACAGCTCTGGTGGACAAACTCTCAGTCATCCTTGTCTTTTGATATTTATACCTAGGTCCAATCCTATCCCCTTGAGTGTGGGCAGTACCTGTTAACTGGCTTCTAGCTGATAAAATATGACAAAGGTAATGGGATGTCACTCCTGTGACTGTTATGTTACATAAAATTCTGTCATCATACCAAACTCATTTAGAGACTTTCTCCCTTCTTGACTTTGAAGAAACCAGCTGCCACATTGTAAGAGGGGCTTTGGACAGAACCACATGGCAAGGAACTACAGGTGACCTCTAGATGCTGAGGGCAGCCAGCAGCCACCAGGAAGCTGAGGCTCTAAGCCCTCAGTCTTGCGGTCACAAGGAAATAAATCCTCCAACAACTGGAGTGGGTTGGAAGTAGATTCTTTGCCAGTCAAGCCTCCAGATGAGAGCGTACTCCAGTTGACTGTGATTGCAGCCTTGTGAGAGCCTGCATGAAGGACCTTGACTCTGGACCTGATCCATGGTAATTGTGAGATAATAGATGCATGTCAATTTAAACTTCTAATGTTATAGTAATTTCATATGTTGTAATAGATGACTAAAACTCATCATGTTCTTTTGTTTACATATAGTCATACAGTCCATGGCTGCTTTTGCAATATAATAGTAGAGTTAAGTAGTTGCAACAGAGAGCATGTACCCAGGAAGCCTATAATATTTACTTGCTGTTTAGTTGCTAGCTTGTGTCCGACTCTTTTTGTGGCCCCACCAGGCTCCTCTGCCCATGGAATTTCCCAGGCAAGAATACTGGAGTAGGTTGCCATTTTCTTCTCCAAAGGATCTTTCTGACCCAGAGATCGAACCCACATCTCCTGCTTGGCAGGTGGATTCTTTACCACTGAACCACCTGGGAAGCCCATAATATTTATTACCTGGCTCTTTACATGAAACAGTTATAGAGCCATTTCTTATATACCACACATCTTTAAGGCATCCCTAGAGGAATATTGCAGTTGGTAGGTACATAAATTTGTAAGACAGATACAGTATATATTTCTGTAGCATCACTTTTGCTTTCATTTTTGCCAGCCACATGGTCATCCAATTAGACACTAGTTTTTCACGCTCCGTNATTATTTGCATTCATGTAACTGTGCATTTGGTGGACCAGGATCTAGCAACCAATGGCCTTTAGGTCTAAGGACATTTTTCTAAAAAAAAAAATGCTTTCAGTCATCTTCCTTCATTCGCTTTGCTTTTTCCTTGTGGCACTCCTATTGTTTAAATATTAGACCTCCTTGATTAATCTTCCTAAACTTTTTATCTTTTCGTTACTATTTTCCCTCTTTTTAACATGTGTTTCTTGGACATTTCCTCAATTTCATCTCCTAAACCTTCTATTGCATTAAAATTTTTTTAAAAAACTGTAATTTTAGTTTCAAGGACTTAAAAAAAAATTGTTTTCTGAATCCTCCTTTAAAAAAAATTAATCCTGTATTCTTGTTCCAGAAATGCCAAACCTCTCACCTCTGAGAATATTAATTGCGTTTCACTCTGCTCACTCTCTCTTTTCTACGCATTCTCAGTGTTTACTTATTCTGACTCAAGTTAGTGGCTTTCTTCTAATATGTGAGGACGCTTGGCTGGCTTTTGTGAGGCACTGCAGAGGTTTCTGGGAATGCTGTCTGTGAGTAGGGCTTCTGAACTGCTGGTTTTGCCATCTGGTATTCAAGTAGACTGGCCATGCTATAGGGGTGGGCCAAAGAGTTCAGCATCAGAAAGCCTCTTAGTTTGAATGGGCCGGTTTCTTTAGATAAAAATCCCTGCATCTCCTACCTGGAGCCTGTCAAGTTTAGGGCCCTGGAGGAGAAGCAAACGGGGCATCATAGCACTCAGCACCCAGCCTCTCCCTCTCCTGCTTGCAGTACCGCGCCATACCTCCACCTTCACGCGGCCTGGTGTCCCCAGGTCCAGACCGTCTTGGGGTCAGCCCACCCAGAAGGCAGCCTCCGTGGCTCTGCTGCCAGGGTGGAAGAGGGGCAGTCTCCAGGCCGTCTGGGCTGGGGGAAGGGTCTCAGGGCTCTTTAGGAGCCTTCCAAGCGCTTCTGATTTTCAAGTCATTGTATGTACTGATGCCTTGAAGTACCAGTTGCCTTCAAATCTGGGCTTTTCTGGAGTTCTGCAGCATAAATAGACTTCGTTCTTATTAAGTCAGCAGGTTCCCGCTGTTTGCACTATTATCAGTGTTTACACGCATCCGTCTGCTTTCTATCACCCAAAACTTGATATCTTTTCTTGTTGGCTGTCGTCCCCTATCCTGTTTTCTTTGTCCTTATGAGTTCATGACTTTTTATAATTCCATTACTGTCGTTTTAGTGGTATTTCAGGAAGAGATGGAGATTAGCAAGTGTGTTCAGTCCGCCATAGTTCACGGGAAGTACATGTTTTACTCTTTATTTTTATTGAAAAATGATTATTTTCAGGGGTGAAAAACGACAACAAACAAAATTATTTTAGAAATAACTATTTTTGCGAGGCAGAGAGAAGAGGTTAGGAAATTCAGTTCTGATTTTGCCTTTTTTACTGTAGTTAATGGAAATGAGATTCTAACGACCAAGAGATAGTCGTATTCAGAACAGCTAACTTCTGTTTGTTTATCAGCGTCTCCTGTGAGAACCTGGTGTTTCCCCCTGTCCTCCTTTGGCTCTATTTTCTGATATTGTGTCCCGATGGCCCTCGATCATCAATATTGAATCTCAGAAGAATAGATTCATTTGCTTGCAACTGACTAGGCTGTTTTATTTCACATTTTCTTTTTAGGACTGGTAATGTGGTTTTGGCCAAATGCTCTCACGGGTCTAGATAATTCTCTATTCTGGAGTCTTGGAGAACCTGCAGAATGTGCGGTCATTTTCTACAACAGTTCGAAGGTTCCTTTTTTCCAGGGACCAAGGAGAGACAGACAGACAGGGTCTTCCCAGGCTCTCAGGTCTGAGCACGGGAAGAGTTTCTGGGCAGGTCAGTCTTGCTGCCCTGAGACGTGGGTGACCCTCCATGGCCTGTCCATCAGACAACACCGGAAGGCCCACCTCACCGGAGCAACGTGGAACTCTCCCTGGATGGTCCCATTTTCTCAGACGGGCATCTCAGGGTCACTTTGTTCCAACGTCTTTTTGTTTTTTATTATGCTGAGGATGAATTTCCGTATCCTACGAAGGTACCACCACAGTGATGTGAACGAGGGTCCCTCCTTGTAAGACCCAAACATCTGGTTGCCTCAGAAATTGGATTCTCTGTTACAGTAAACTGGGAGAAAGTGAACGAATCTTTTGGAAAGTGGGTCAAGCCCCATCCGGACTCGTTCTCACCGGGAGAAGCAGTGTCTCTCTATAAATAGCACAGCCGATTCACGGGGCTGACCAGGAGATCATTCCTCCTCCACGTCACTGGTTATCCCCGCGACATTCGGGTCCCGCAGTCGGCGGAGGACCAGGTCTCAGTTGGAGGGGAGCTTGTAGCACCGAAGCGTGGAGACAGCGGCAAAGCAGAGGAAAGGAGGGAAAACAGACATTCTTCACGTCCGTCGTGTTCCAAAGTGTTATCACTAGCGTCCCCGTCGCCGCACAAATTGGTCTTCCCACAAAACATTTACACACAACACGGCTGACGTAGGCCGCAACTGACTTCCTCTCGTCCTGGACACGTCAGAGCGCAGCAGGCTGCCTAAAGGCTCAGGTGACCTGCTAAGCTGCCCCCTGGGCGTCTCCAAACTCCCTGGCTGCTTCCGTCGCTCGGGATTTGCAGTAAGAATGCTGGCTGTCCTGTGACACACATTCTGGGAGGCTGAGCTCCTCCTCGCCTCAAAGGATTTAGGGATGAAGGTGCCCTGGTCCCCTGCTGCTCCGACTCCTACTTCTCCGGCATCCTTGGGCTCAGCCCTGCTCCCCCTGTTTTTCGCCCTCTCTGGCTGGCCCCCTCGCCCTTCACTTTCCCAGTGTTCTCCTAGCTCTGGACGCTTGTGAGGGCCCCCTTTACTGACAGTTTGGAGGAAACGGAAAGAGGTTGTAAGTCATCACAGTATGAGGTGACGAAGTGCAGGTGAGTCTGGGCTCACGGCTCCCATTGCCCTGAAAACCATCTGACATCCCCTCCCAGGGGTGTCTGCATGTCTGGGCCCCCGATGCAGGCTCCCACGGCCGCCGTACTTTGTTTCCCCTGCGTTAGCAGCCCTCGCGGGAGACCCCTCTCCCCAGGCCACTTGCCTCCCAAGTTCTTGGATGTGGTCCCTTTCCAGCTGCTGTCTCCTGTGGGGGGCAGGACAGATGAGTGGTTTCCGTTTCACTCTTTCCTGACTGCATCTCTCTCTCAACCCGAAGGCCCAATAAGTTCTTTTTCTACCTCCCAAATGACCATGTATCCCCAGAATGAGTTCTGCTGAACCTGAGAACTCAGGGGCTGGGCAGGCGGCATTTGCTTCTAAACAGGAGCTGTATTTTCCTCTCGCCACATCCATTTAACATACAGGAAGGAATGTTTCTAGAATCATCAGTGACAGCACTGCCAGTGCACACAGGGCCCTCAGGAGTGGCCTCCCCTCCTGCAGAGCATGGTACAGCCTGTTCCGCACACACGGTGACCAGCCCGAAGGGCATCTGACCCCTGCCGGGGCCCTGACTGTTTAGCATGTCTGAATTGGAGTGGCCGCTGTGGACCCTCCCAGAGGCCGCACAAAGATGAAGCTTTAACTAAAGCAGCTTTGCTGTTTCCTTTTTAAGGAAAGTGTGACGTTCCGTCCATGGATGTGGCCACCTAGCCGCCGGGGTTAGGGTGTGACCTTGACAGCACGTGCTAGAGGCTGGGGTGCTGCCGGGCAAAGAGATCGCCAACCGTGTCTGGGCGCTGAGATCACTTCTCCATCAGCTTTGGGAAGGTGAAGTTTCCGGGAGCCAGGGGGCTGGCGGAGGGGCCTAAATATTCAGTCTGCGCAGAGCAGCCTTCCTCTCCATAGGCTTCCCCACAGCCGGCCAGTCCTGCCCTATATCTCCGGGGACATCCCCTCCGGCCCAGCCCGTCCCGTGGTGGCCCTGTCACATGGGCACCGTTGTCAGAAGCCCCCGTGTGGACAGGCTGGGCCGCCCGCTGAAGGCTGCACGCAGTTAACGACAGAGAGGGGATTTGAAGAAAGCCTGGATCTCCACCTTTCTGGTTTCAGAGCCCTCCTCCGCTCGGGAGAATGCCTTGTTTGCAAGCCCTAATGACACACTGTGGACCCTGTGGGCTCACAGGATTCCACCGTATGTCTATTTGTATTCAAACCCGGCTATGTTTATAGTTGGGTTTTATATACGCTCAACTTCGGAAGGACAGATATTAAGAGAAAGAACGTCGCTCCTGGGAAAGCAATAATAGGGCAGAAAATCTAACCCCCCACCCCCGCCAACATAAAGTAGGAGTCCTCGTCACTCCCTTAAAACATTCTGGCTTCTCTCCCTGCTGGCGCTTATCTCAATTAATAAATAGGAATTATTTGCTTGTTTACTTTTTTCTGTGTTCCCCACCAGACTGCAGGTTCCACGAGGGCAAGAAGCCAGTCTACCTGTCGCCCAGCGTATCTGCAGCTTCTAGGTGGTGGGAGGACCCGAAGGACTCAGTGGGATGCGGCTGATGAATAAGTGGCTTGATTTAAAAGCCAAAGGGAGGAAAATGCATGTATTCCTCTTCATCTTTTAATAAGTTGGCCAGGAATAAAGATGCATCTTCACCGTCTTAAAACCTTGTGTTAACAGTGCTTAGGCTCAGAGTGGGGCTTCCCTGATGGCTCAGGTGATGAAGAAGCTGCCTGCACTGCGGAAGACCTGGGTTTCTGCTCCCTTTTGTTGAAACTGATCAATGCTTAGGGGGACTAGCCAAATCAAGGCTGATTTGGGTCTTGGTTCTTTAAAATCATTTGAAGTACCATTACCAAATTTGAGAACTTAAAAAAAATTAATAGCTAATTCTTTCCATATCACTAAGGAGGTTTCCAAGGGCTTGTTTTTTTACTGCTGGAGCTTCCCTTAGTGTTATTTGCAGGATGTGCTTTTTGTTTCACCGAAGTGTGAAATGGAAACAAGTCCACACTCACTACCAGTTGCGTGTGAACTTGTTCTTGCCACCAACAGATCCTAAGCAGACTTTCCCTATATAAACTTGAAGCTGAAGGAAAGTGCTCTTTGCTGAGAAATCAGAAGAGAGTCACACGTACAAAAATACCGTTTTAGCGTCCAGAGACTTCGAAACACTGGTGTGCGCATGTCAGCAGTTATGAGGTCAAGCCTCATGTTACATGGATGGGGACATGTGATACAAGCCTTGGACAGATCCTTCTTCCTAGAAAGAACTGTGTCACTTGGAGTCATGCACGGGAAGTGACAGAAACTGGAAGCCGAGGAAATTAGTTGATTCATGACTTTGGAGACGCCAGCTCTGGCGCGGCTGGGCCCAGGAGCCAAAGCGTGTTCTGAGTCTTTGTTCTCTGTGTGTGTCTCTCCCTCAGCTGCCCATGCATACCGCTGTCCGAGCCTGACCCCATCCTGCGTAAAGCTCCTTCCACGGGGTGTGCCCAAGAGCCAGGCACCCTTGGATGGCCCTTATAGTTTTCGTGCTGGAGGAAGTGATGGCGGAAAAAAGAGATGGTTTCAGCATCGCGTCTCAGGTCTTGGGAAGCCTTTTACTGACCTCTTTGTGGGCTATGTCTTTGCCTGAACCACTAATGGGGATCACCAGCCAGGGCTGACTTGGTCCTGTGCCCTTTTCTGTGGCAGAGGGAGACGGTCCTTACAGATGGGGCTGGTGGAAAAATGAAAGGAAAGCTGCTCAGGGCAGAGGTGTGGATGCGGAGCAAGCAACATAAAGTCCCCCACCTCATCAAACTCAAGAGCACAGAAAGGAACAAGGAAAGGGCATACAGCCTGTTGTCCAGAAAGTGCTCACACTGTTTTGAAATGTAAAGTAGGTGAAAGAAAGGTGTACCTTAACATGCCCAAACTTTAAAATACTCACTACCATTTTATTGCATTTTCCAAATATTATCCAAATAACTTGGATGTAAATTTATTCCGTTCTTTAAATGGAACTGTTGAAAACATCTCAATGGTTTGATTTATTTTCCTACCATATGCTCTAGGAAATATTTAGTAAATGTTATGTTCCAATTCACAGTCTTGTTTTAGTTACTCAAGAGTTTCTATCATCCACATTTGTTATTAAATCCTAAGTTTATGACTCTAGTTCTTTCTTAAGTTTGCTTTCCAGAGCTTTTTATTCATGTATTCAACCAATCAGTATTGGGTAGTAAGTGTTATCAGGTATTATTATAGGTTCTGTGAAGGAATTCAAAAGAACGTACAGAGAGAAAAACTTATAACTTAACCAGAGGATGGACAAGTAAACCTCTGAAAGGGCAGTGATGAATATAAACCAGCCAGTAGGATGTTATTAACATGAGGGAACGCACCAGAAACTTCGTGCACCAAAGACAGAGCAGAGAATTCCAGCTGAGAGAAAAACAACTTCAGGGAGCCTCACAGACAGACGAGGAAATGCTGCTCACCTTGTCCTCCAAGGGCTGCTCCAAGACCCTTTTCATAAAGCCCCCACCAAACCCCAGTGACATTACTTCTGCTCCCCACTGGTCCAGGTAGGTGCCCCAAAGGCATAAGCGCCCCTGTTCTCCTAGGCTGTGCTTGTGTGGCCACCAAGGGGGTCTTCTTGGGCAGCCAGGGGCAGCAGGAGAGAGCCGTGTGGTACCGTCCGAAGAGAAATGCTGTCTCCAGGGTGTGCAAGGTGGTTGGAGCCTGTGCACAACAGGGGAGGTGGTGGCGCGGGGCTGAGAGCACCTGCAGAGGCCAACAGAGCAAAGGCAGACACCGAAGGTCCCGCACGCGGCTCGAGGGCCACTCGCGGGAGACCAGGCGGGGCCGGAGACCGGCCGGTGGCCTTGCATCTGCGCCGTGTGGCCCGTCTCTGCTGACAAGAAAAGAAATGGCTGCAAAGCCAGAGGGCCTTCCAGTTTGGATGCAGTGCCTGCCAGCAGACACCTTCATGCTGACTGATTTTATACTGGGTGTGTTCTCTGTGACAGGCACACATAGGAAGTTCATGTGCATGAAAATCACTTAGTCATGTCTGACTCTGTGACCCCGTGGCCTATACAATCCATGGAATTCNGTCATTTACGAATTACACAGTTTCAGGCAGCACCGCAACATTTGTGCCCAAGGAGGATGTCTCACTTTCCATCCCACTGGGCACAGCACTGGGAACTTTCTAGACCAGAATGGATGCTCTGAAGCTCAGCCCATGATGCCATAGGGTTACCTTAGATGAACCTTGAGTACATCCCTTATTTGTTGTTTTCATTTCTAACACATGCAGCATAGGACTAGAAACCCTTGCTTTTCTAAACGTGGGTCTCCTCACTAGTCAGCATGTCACAATCCCACTCCTGAGATAAGCAGGAGGCACAGGGTTCCCAGGTCACCCAGCTGCCTAGGGCTTGGCAAGCTGGCCCACTGTCCCATCACCTTCTGGGCTATGCACCCTCCATAAGGATGGTGGCCTCTGAGTGTCCCTAGGGATTCTTGAGTACCCCTAGCAATACTCGGGTATCCCCATGAACACTTGAGCACCCCTACAAGTACTTGGGTGCCTCTACAAACACTCGGGTACCCTTATGAATACTTGAGCATTCCTGCAAAGAATCGGGTACCCCTATAAGTAATTGGGTACCCCTGTGAATACTCGGGTACCTTTAAGAATACTTCAGTACCCCTAGAAATACTTGAGTATCCCTGTGAACACTCAGGTGCCCTGTGAATCCTCCAGTATCCCCACAAATACTTGGATGCCCCTCCCAATTGGAAGACAGCCTTCCTCGAACGCTCAGCTGCAGAGGAGGCCCACGGTGAGGGCAGGACGTGGTTAAGTGTCTCTTACTTGGAGAGCTGATGCTGAGGGAGTGATGTGGGGGGGGGGGGTGGTGGCCAGATGAAGTCTGAGCGCGGGTGTGATTGAAAAATGAGGCTCCCCGTATGAGAAACGGGCGCACAGCAAAGGGCACTGGGCCCTCGCCCAGCACGTCTCCCCGTGAGGAATGGGGCCATCTTTCACCCGTCTGCCTGCGAGGAGGCTGCGAGCACTCTGGCCTGGCTCCCCGGCTCACCTCGGCAGTGAATTTGCGGCTTCTTAATGTAAAGCCTGCCTTTTCTGGTCATTGTGCCACTTTATTTACGGCCTGTCTTTGGGGGGCTCTCGATCAATAGATTGAGCCCCACAATATATTTCTTCCCTTCAGTTGTTCTTGGTTATATTTTTAAATTTCACGGAGCTGCTAACGATGGTGCAGCTCACCCTGAGTGAGCGGGGTCTTTGGGTGCTTGGTGGCCAGGGTTTAAAGGCATCGTGACTGCAGATTAATACAGCCTCACAGCGATTCCATTTCTGGGCTTGGCTCCCGCCTGGGAGATGGAGGAGGCGAGCCGGCTGGGAGGAGTGGGCAGCAAGGAGCCGTGCGGTGTCCTCCCGCCGGACCCCAGCTCCATCCTTGTTCGGACAGCCAGAGTTGCTGAGGGCAAGATGCTAAGGGCCTTCTGCCCATGTACTTACTCAGAAGCACCCCGAGCTCATCCCTCTAGGGGGCTGTGCCCAAGCGACATCACCTTGCCGGTGTCAGACCGGAGCCCTGTGTGTAGTGGGGGCGGTGCCATAACAACCGCTGTTGGGTCGCCAGGGGGCCACCGAGAGGGGCCATGATTCCTGCCTAATTTAGGCCCACTTGACGGTAGGGAGTGCAGCGACATTGTAGACACAGATTTGTGAGATCCAATTAAATTATTGTTCGCATTTTTGTGCAAATGAAGATAAGTTCTCTTGGCACGGGAATTGTGCCTTTAATAAAAGCTGCAGCTTTTGGCTGTGAGAAGAATGTGTTAACTCGCGTGGTCCTGGAGGTGTGGGTTGCCAAGCGCCTCCGATCTGAGCCCTGCAATTCCCACCGACTCAGTGATTCACGGGCCAGGTACTCTCGCTCCTCCCCTTCACTCCCCTCTCAGTATTCCACAGAGCAGCCTGTCTCCACCCATCAATTACAGCTGCACTAATTTATTTCCCTGTATCGCTCTCCGCATGCATGGTGGGGACATGCTCACTTAAAATATATATATTTTCCCCCTTGCTGGAGGCTCTCATGAAACAAGGCGAATATTCGGCACTTGGGATTCAAGCTGCCGCATCTCACAAAGTTCGGATGTATTAATGAACAAAAATAAGAGTGCAGAGAAACTGGAAAATTAGCAGGCAGTTGAGAGCAAGCCAACAGGAAGCTGTCTGATTATGTGCGCGCGGGCAAAATTAGTAAAAGAATTTGAAATTGTCTTGTGCGCAGAGATTCTATTGTTTTCAAAGAATAATTCCATCTATTTTAACGTTTTCAAGTGTAACGCCTTGGGTAAGGGTTCTTCCTCTGATTGTGAGTGATGTTAATTGAAGGGTGGGGCTCCGAGTCTGTTTTGGCTGTTAGACTTACATCTTTTGTTTGGAAACTCGGAGTGCAGGCTTTCCTGCCCAGCCTCCGTCCTTGTTTCTGTTTTGGTGGCGTGGTGACTGACGTGCAGTGTTTCCTCGTGTGTATGGTAACAGATGTTTATGTGAATAACAGACTTTTTTATGAAGGCATACACTTTATAGCCAAATACTAATTAAAAATAATTGCATGTAAGCATTTTTGTTTATTCCCTGTCGTGCATCTTTAATCATTTGAAATCACCTGCAGTTGGAAATTGAGGCAAAGTTTCGATACTGCAATTAAAAGAGGCCATCTGACTATATATTAGGGAGGAATAGCAACATATTTGAGGAAAAAAAAATACTAGAGCACAATGCCAGGTCATTCTGAAGTCTCTTGTATACTGGGTCAAAACACTAATACATTACTTTGTTAAACTAATAGGATTTTAAGGCAGTGTTCAGCCACCAAAACAACTGCTTCATGAATAATATCCTATACCTGACACAGTGTGTGCGCTAACAAGCTCATTACAAGTGGGTTTTAATTAGAGGCGTAACAGATGGTTCCCAGTAAATATGGGCAGTGGTGACTCCCTGGCCTTTTTTTTTTTTTTTTCTTTTAAAGACAAAAATTGCAGGTAATTGTGAGACTCTGAATCTTAGTTTGGGTTTAATAGTATGTGTTCAATTAAAACAAAGTGTAAAGTGTCAGGAATGCGACTCGGAGCGTGCACGCTGCATCAAGAAAACAGAGTTAAAAATGACTTTCCTGTTTGGAGGAGAGCTTCCCCAGGCCGTGGCAGGGATGGGCCACGTGTAGCCCCCGGTGACTCACCAGGGCTGGCTTGTCCGGGCTTTGTTTGTTAAGCATTGCCTGTCACTGCATTATGAAGAATTAATAAGACCCTTCAGAGTGTTCTTGAACTCCAGCACAGAGCACTCTCAGCACTGTGACATTTAACAAAAACATTTAAGCAGGAAAGAAAAGGAATGATTCTAAAAGCAGCCCGTGTCTCTCTGCAGAAGCCTTTTAATACTATTTGGGGACAGGGGAGGGGAGAGGGAACAGATAAATCTGGCAGTAAGTTCCACTCTGAGAGTTTTCCTTTTCGATGAGCCAGACTTGACATTTGTGTTACCAGCTTGGGGTGCGGAATTTGGTGAATCTTGCACATGAAGAGGGTTTATGTTTTGAGATGAAGTTCACTATTTTTTAAAAAAACGTTTCCCTTTGGTGCAGAGGAAATTCTTAATAGAAAATGAACAAGCAGACTCCAACACAAAAAATAAGTTTAAAAATGGATAAGAATTTAGAAAAAAAAATTTCATCACTTTCAATCTTAAATGTGCTTTTTAAAAATAAAAAATAGGGATGGGGCATTGAGGGTCAACTGAAAAATCCCAATAAACATGAGTGGTTTTGTAACCTTTCACCCCCATCTGAAAATATGGTTTTCAGAATCATGGTGTTGACTGCCCTAGAATATCAGGTCTTCCTTTGAGACTGACAAAGGGCTGTTTAAGGAAAAGGGAGAGATTCCCGCTTGCAAGGAAGCTGCTCCAAAATTTCAGAATTAGAAATGTAGATTATTGGGCATGCTTTTATAGTGCCAGGGCATTCCCCCACTGGCTTCTGTCCAGCCTCTCTCTGCCTGTTTCCAAACGGCATTTCTTCTCCAGCACACAGTGGCGGCGCGTCTCACCGTGTGCCATTGCCTGAAAATAAGGCCACTCCAGGTATAAAATATTCCACCCACATCCCCTGGGGCCAATCGCTGACATGCCGCAGCTCCTCTGACGTGGAGCCGCCGGCCGACAGCCGTGTGGAGGTGCTCGCACGGCGGCAGCAGCCAGTTCCACAGCCAGAAATAGCATTAGTTAGAGGGTGAGGGTTTTAATTTCATTAAGAATTTTTTTGACAGCATGACACCCCAGGGTCTTGTTCCAGTTGTTTCGTATCACTTAAGGAGGGGAGGGGCCGGGGAGGCGGGAATAGGTCCCTAGGCTGGACTTGCACATTTCACTTCCAAAGGCAAGAAGCCCCACTTGGCATTCCTCAACTACGCACTTGGTGATGATCCCGCAGACATTGCGGGAAGGTTCCAGAAGGTGCCAGCGCCCCAGTGCCCCCTTGGAATGTGGGCACGGGGTGGGGGGCACTGGCTGATTAGAGCCTGATCGATGTGTCACTAGAGAGGCACAGTGACTAAGATGTACCGAAAGACAGGTTGCAAATAAGCATGTGTGACTCCAGGTTGCAAATAAGCATGGCTTCCGTTCAATAGACGGAACCAAGACGCTGTGCAGTGTTGGGTCGGGCAGAGCCAGCCCTGCCCAGAGACGCGCCGTCCTCGGTCTTGGGGCGGCAAGCGCCTCTCCTTTCCAGATCGTCCCTCTGCTGCCACCTGCCCAGCATTGTCGACAAAGGCTGCACCCCCGGAGTCTGACAGTCCTTATCGCCCACCGCCCCTCCCATGACCAGGCACTGGCAGAAGAGAGAAAGTTACCTCTTATTCCTGAGATGCCAGAACTACGACGCCCCAGGACCTTCAGTCGTCAAGGTCCCCGGGGACTGGGGCTGTCACCCTTCGTGCTTAACTAGTCCTCGAGGCCTCTAGTGAAGGTTAATAGATGCCCCGGCCTTCACTGTCACGAGCACAGAGATGAAACCCAGCCCCACGCTTGACAAGGAGAGTGGCCTGGTGACGAAGGAGCATCGGAGTGGAATTCGGGGCCCCAGGACCACGCAGCGTCACCGCCGACGGGTTAACCTTGGAAAGTCATTTATTTCTGTCCAGCACAGCTCTGCCTGCTGCCCTGTGTTGTAAGAGGGGCTCTTCACTGGGTTTTCCAGTGACTTGCAGGAGGCAGCTGTGCTGAAAACACGTTAACCAGAGACCAAGAGACGCTGGGGCCTTGGCGTGTCTGCGGCCCGGCCAGCCCGCACGCCCTGACACTGGGCACGGGCTCTGTCCTGGCCTGCAGGCTTGGCTACATCAAACTACCGGAGACTGGAGGCTTACCCTGAAGCATTCACGTCTCCTGTTTTGCAGCCAGAGTCGGGGCCAAGCTCCTGTGCAGCAGGCCCGTGTCTGGTGCCTACTCTGCCTGGCTGGCAGACGGCCGTATTCTCACGGTGTCCTGCCTCGGTGGTCAGCAGACAGGATTCTCGCCTCTGTGTCTGTTACGAGAGCACTAAACCCATTGGGGCGGGGTGTCCACCCTCATAACCCTCGTAACCCCCAAGGGTCCCGCCTCCTAACGCCATCAGGCTGGGGGCTAGGGCATTTGAATTTGGGTTGGGGGGGAAGCACAGATATTCCGTCCTTAGTGGGCTCTGTAACGTGGCTTTGGAAGTTTGGGGTTTTCCAAGTTGGTTTGGAGAGTGTCTTTACACGTGGTGTACCTGGCAACCTCACTTCCAGTGGGAGCACCTTCCTTCCAACTGGAAGACCTCTCTCCCAGGCGTGTGGACCTCGTGTCTAGCAGAGCTGTGGCTAAGCTAGACCAACAAGGGAAAAACTAAGTCTGGAGAAGAGGCTTGTAAGCAGATTCTTGAGTACAGCCTTGTGCAAAAGATACTGTGTTTTATCTTCAACTTGGTTTTCACAAGATTTCCCTTTGTCTCTGCGTCATACAGAGCCTAGAGCTCCATCCAAGCGACCTGCTTACCAACCAGCTGAGAAGGAAGAGCTGTCAGATCTCCAGGTTTAAAAAGGTCATGAGGTCGTGTCCAAGGAGGAGCTTGGCAAGGGAAGACTGCGCAAGGGTTATTCTGCGGAGAGGTGGGCTTAGGGCTCCTGGACAGCGGTCCTGGCCGAGGGCGAGGTGGGGATGGAGCCAGGCGCCCTGCCTGAAACAGGCTGCATCAGGCAGCTCGCTGTGTGCTGTGGTTCCAGCAGCGTCACAGGGCCGTGGTCGTGCAGGAGTCAGGACGCGCGTTGGCCCTCAGATCCGGTGCAGGTGTGCACAAGCAATGTCTCTAAGATCTCCGGTCCAGGTACACATGGGGAGTTGGTCTGTTTAAGGTTTGCCTGATTCATATTCATACGCATTCATTCACGCCAGGACGGCCCACCTCCCTGTGAATGCTGTGATGGGGTGAGGAGTCCCTGGGGTTGCCTGAGCCCTCTCCCATTTCTCCAGCAGAGCAAAGCCCTTGTTCGTCTCCACGTATCCAATCCAATCCAAGAGAGTGGCTGCCTCACTTCAATTAAGTTTGAATTAATTCTTGCTGGTTTCCTTTACAAAAACATCCAGGTTTTAATTGTTTCACCTAATTACTGGACTACGACCCAGATTTAAGACCTGACACAGGTGATAGGAAAGCATGGGTCTCCTTTGATTATATTCATTTATCGCCTCCAGAGCTTTTTGGAGCAGAATGCTTCTCCTTCTGTTACTACTTATTTACGTGTCCGACCTTCCCGACTTTCCAACAGAATGAAATTTTCCTAAATAAACATCAAATCTCTAGATGTCTATGTCTTCACATTTAGGATCAAGTTTAGCTGGAACCATCCTCAAGGCAAGCCTACCGTGGTTTTCTGATCAAATGAGGAAAAACTCCATGACTTGCCTCTTTCCCCAAATTGTGCAAGGGGCTTAAAGAAGACAGGTCTGCAAGGTCTAGGGATGCTAACTATAGTATTCATTTGTAGCTACATATCTGCATGCAAATATCAGCCTGTATAAATTTGGCATTGAAAGCACCCCAAGGCCCCTGTCTGGCAGATGGCTATTGGATCACAATGGAACTTAGCAGCACCTGGGGGCTTTGGGTCCAAACAGAGGCCCTGAGCGGCAGGAGCGCATCCGTCTCCCCCTCTGAGATGACAGTGGGGGCTTCATACATCGTTCTGGCCAGAAATATTTAAGAGGTGGTTTGGAGAAACACTTTGGGCTGATCGCCCATCTCCCTTAATGTTCTGCAGACAGTCTGTAGATCTTGGAAAGCAGGACTTCTTTAAATCACTCTCTTTTGCTTCACTTTAAGTTGAGGAGAATTCGCATAAGCTGCGAGTTCAGCACGGCCCACTCCACGGTTTCACGGGGCCTCTGGTGGGAGGCGGGAGGCGGGAGGCGGGGGCAGGTGCTGAGGAGGGCTGCATAAACCCTGGGATCAATTTCCCATCCCTTGTTTTCACGGTGAGTATCACAAAGATTTCTGGGCTTTATCCTTTCTTACTCTGCAAAAGAAAAACACTCATCCAGGGGCCGAAAAAAAAAAAAAAGGTGAAATGAGTGCTTTTCAAAGATGGAGAGGTTTTTGAGAGACCTTGGGCAGTGTGGCTGCCCTGGCTGGGACCCGATCTGAAGGAGACACAGCGCACTTATTCCCAGAGAAAGGGGACGCTGGGAGGCCACACAGGCAAGTCTTTGCTTCTTCGACTGTTTTGAAGTGCGTGGACGCAATTAAAAAACGTCAGGATATCTGAAAGAAAAATAGGAGCGAAGAAGAAGAATTTGAAAGAGAACATTCCTCCCCACCCCTGCGAGGAGGCACTCAGAGTCGGAGGGAGTAGACAGGGTCTCATACAAGAGCGTATCATATGGAGAGGCCCGCCTTCTGCAGCTGTAATTTATACACTCACATTTTTGGAAAGATTTCAACTTCTCCCCCCACGTAGATGGGCTTAAAGGGCTCCCTGAACCATGAACGCGGTCTGGCTGGGATCTGGAATTGTTATCCTTTAAGGTAGAAAAATGAACTTAGGAAAATGATACTCATCAGATTTGTAGATGTCCAAGGAAATGTATTCCACAGCAGCTTCTGATTCTCTATTGTTTCCTTGAAAACTTCCTTGCCTTGAACTTGGTAAGGCAAACATCTCTGGTTTTCCCAGAGTCTCAGGTAAATGAATAAAACGGGGCAAAACATCAAGTATTTGTGTTCTAGTTTTTCATAGTTTCCCAGATGTTTAGAGTAAAGGGCTAAAGCCCCCTCGGGCCATGGAGCCCTGCATGATCCTAACTGCATGATCCCTGCTAGATCCCAACGATCCGTCTCTGCATCCTCNATTGGTCTATATTTCTGTTTTTGTGCCAGTACCATACTGTCTTGATGATTGTAGCATTGTAGGATAATCTGAAATCAGGAAGATTGATTTCTCCAACTCCATTTTTCTTTCTCAAGATTGCTTTGGCTATTCAGGGTCTGTTTTGTTTCCAAATGAATTATGAATTTTTTTGTTCTACTTCTGTGAAAAATGCTGTTAGTAATTTGATAGGGATCACATTGAATATATTGATCGTGTTTGGTAGTATAGTCATTTTCACAATACTGATTCCTCCTACGCAAGAACATGGAATATCTCTCTATCTGTTTATGTNCTCAAGATTGCTTTGGCTATTCAGGGTCTGTTTTGTTTCCAAATGAATTATGAATTTTTTTGTTCTACTTCTGTGAAAAATGCTGTTAGTAATTTGATAGGGATCACATTGAATATATTGATCGTGTTTGGTAGTATAGTCATTTTCACAATACTGATTCCTCCTACGCAAGAACATGGAATATCTCTCTATCTGTTTATGTCATCTTTGATTTCTTTCATTAGTGTCTTATAATTTTCTTTGTACAGTTCTTTTGTCTCCTTAGGTAAGTTTATTCCTAGGTATTTAATTCTTTTTGTTGCAGTGGTGAATGGGATTGATTCTTTAATTTCTTTCTCATTTTTCATTGTTAGTATATAGAAATGCAAATGATTTCTGTGTATTGATTTTGTATCCTGCAACTTTGCTAAATTCACTGATTAGCTCTAGTAATTTTCTTATACTATCTTTAGGGTTTTCTAAATACCTGGTGGCTCAGAGGTTAAAGCGCCTGCCTCCAATGCGGGAAACCCGGGTTCGATCCCTGGGTTGGGTAGATCTCCTGGAGAAGGAAATGGCAACCCACTCCAGTATTCTTGCCTGGAGAATCCCATGGACAGAGGAGCTTGGTAGGCTACAGTCCGCAGGGTCACAAAGTCGGACACGACTGAGTGACTTCACTTTCACTAAGTACAGTATCATGTCATCTACAAGCAGTGAGAGCTTTACTTCTTTTCTGATCTGGATTCCTTTTATTTCTTCTCTAATTGTTGTAGCTAGGACTTCCAGAACTATGTTGAATTATAGTGGTGAAAGTGGACACTCTTGTCTTGTTCTTGATCTTAGGGGGAATGCTTTCAGTTTCTCACCATTGAGAGTAATGTTTGCTGTAGGCTTATCATATATGGCCTTTACTATGTTGAGGTAGATTCTTTCTATGCCCATTTTTTGAAGAGTTTTAATCATAAATGGGTGTTGAATTTTGTCAAAGGCTTTTTCTGCATCTATTGAGATGATCATATGGTTTTTATCTTTCAATTTGTTAATATGGTGTATCACATAGATTGATTTGTGTATATTGAAGAATCCTTGCATCCCTGGAATAAACCCAACTTAATCATGGTGTATGAGCTTTTTGATGTGTTGATGAATTCTGTTTGCTAAAACTTTATTGAGGACTTTTGCATCTATGTTCAACAGTGATATTGGCCTGTAGTTTTCTTGTTTGTGTGTTGTTTTGTCTGCTTTTGGTACAGGGTGATGGTGGCCTCGTAGAATGAATTTGGAAGTGTTCCTTCCTCTGCAATTTTTTGAAAGAGTTTTTAGAAGGANATCTGTGTTCAACAGTGATATTGGCCTGTAATTTTCTTGTTTGTGTGTTGTCTTTGTCTGCTTTTGGTACAGGGTGATGGTGGCCTCATAGAATGAATTTGGAAGTGTTCCTTCCTCTGCAATTTTTTGAAAGAGTTTTTAGAAGGATAAGCATCAGCTCTTCTCTAAATGTTTGATATAATTCTCCTGTGAAGCCATCTGGTCCTGGGCTTTTGTTTTTTGGAGATTTTTGATCACAGCTTCGATTTCAGTGCTTGTAATTGGGTTGTTCATAATTTCTATTTCTCCCTGGTTCAGTCTTGGAAAATTGAACTTTTCTAAGAATCTGTCCATTTGTTCCAGGTTATCTACTTTAATGCCATATAGTTTTCATAATGGTCTCTTATAATCCTTTGTATTTCTTCATTGTCTGTTGTAACCTCTCCTTTTTCATTTCTAAGTTTGTTGATTCTTCTCTCTTTTTCTTGATGAATCTGGCTAAAGGTTTGTCAATTTTTTTTAATCTTCTTAAAGAACCAGCTTTTAGTTTTATTAATCTTTACTGTTGTTTCTTTCTTTTTTTTTTTTCATTTATTTCTGATTGGATCATTATGATTTCTTTCCTTCTACTAATTTGTCTTTTTTGTTGTTCTTTTTTTTGTTGTTGTTGTTCTTTTTCCAGTTGTTTTAGGTGTAAAGTTAGGTTGTCTATTTGCTGTTTTTTGTTCTTCTTTTTCCAGTTGTTTTAAGTGTAAAGTTAGGTTGTCTATTTGATGTTTTTCTTGTTTCTTGAGGTAGGATTGTGTTACTATAAACTTTCCTCTTTTTTTTTTTTTTTTTTTTNTTGTTCTTTTTTTTGTTGTTGTTGTTCTTTTTCCAGTTGTTTTAGGTGTAAAGTTAGGTTGTCTATTTGCTGTTTTTTGTTCTTCTTTTTCCAGTTGTTTTAAGTATAAAGTTAGGTTGTCTATTCGATGTTTTTCTTGTTTCTTGAGGTAGGATTGTGTTACTATAAACTTTCCTCTTTTTTTTTTTTTTTTTGCTATTGAGCTGTCTCTATATTCCTTGTCCTAAAAATTCTTTTCGGATCTGGTACCGGTAACGGGGAAGACTTAAGACTTTACTTCTTCAGCGGATTGTCGGGATTGACACTGGTAAGACGATTCCCGGTGGGGAGGAAAGAGGACAAGGGTCACGATGCCATTTTCAGTCCTCATTAGTGAGCATGGATGGAATAGTCTAGTCGCTAAGTCATGTCTGTTTTGTGACTCCATGGACTGTAGCCCGCCAGGCTGCTCTGTCCATGGAATTTCCCAGGCAAGAACACTGGAGTGGTTTGCCATTTCCTTCTCCATCCTCTTTTTTCTGTTGTTGTTGTTCTTCTTTTTCCAGTTGTTTTAGGTGTAAAGTTAAGTTGTCTGTTCGATGTTTTTCTTGTTTCTTGAGGTAGGATTGTGTTGCTATAAACTTCCCTCTTAGGACTGCTTTTGCTGCATCACATAGGTTTTGAGTTGTCATGTTTTCATTGTCATTTGTTTCTAGAAATGTTTTGATCTCCCTTTTGATTTCTTCAGTAACCTGTTGGTTATTTAGAAGCATNTTCGATGTTTTTCTTGTTTCTTGAGGTAGGATTGTGTTGCTATAAACTTCCCTCTTAGGACTGCTTTTGCTGCATCACATAGGTTTTGAGTTGTCATGTTTTCATTGTCATTTGTTTCTAGAAATGTTTTGATCTCCCTTTTGATTTCTTCAGTAACCTGTTGGTTATTTAGAAGCATATTGTTTAATCGCCATGTGTTTGTGTTTCTTACAGTTTTTTCCTTGTAGTTGATATCTACTCTCATAGCATTGTGGTCAGCGAAGATGCTTGATCTGATTTCAGTTTTCTTAAATTTACTGAGGTTCAATTTGTGACCCAAGATGTAGTCTATCCTGGAGAATGTTCCATGTGCACTTGAGAAGAAAGTATATTCTTCTACATTTGAATGGAATGTTCTGAAGATATCAATGAGATCCATATCATTTAGGAATTGTGTTTCCTTATTAATTTTCTGTTTTAGGGATCTGTCTATTGGTGTGAGTAGGTGTAAAGTCTCCTACTATTATTGTATTACTGTCAGTTTCTCCTTTTATGTCTGTTAGTATTTGTTTTATGTATGAGGTGCTCCTATGTTGGGTGCATAGATATTTACAATTGTTGTGTCTTCCTCTTGGACTGATCCCTTGATCATTATGTAGTGTCTTTCCTTATCTCTTGCAATCTTTATTTTAAGTTTTATTTTGTCTGATATTAGGATCACTACTCCATCTTTCTTTTGCTTCCCATTTGCATGGAATGTATTTTTCCATCTCTCACTTTCAGTCTATGTGTGTCTTGAGGTCTGAAGTGGGTTTCTTGTAGACAGCATATATATGAGTCTTGTTTTTGTGTCCATGCAGCCAGTTTGTGTCTCTTGGTTGGAGCATTTAACCCATTTAGAACACTTTCTAACACCATACACAAAAATAAACTCAAAATGGATTAAATATCTAAATGTAAGACCAGAAACTATAAAACTCCTAGAGGACAACATAGGCAAAACACTCTCTGACATAAATCACAGCAGGATCCTCTGTGACCCACCTCCTAGAATATTGGAAATAAAAAAGCAAAAATAAACAAATGGGACCTAACTAAAATTAAAACAACAACAACAAAGGAAACTATAAACAAGGTAAAAAGACAGCCTTCAGAATGGGAGAAAATAATAGCAAATGAAGCAACTGACAAACAACTAATCTCAAAAATATACAAGCAACTCATGCAGCTCAATTCCAGAAAAATAAATGACCCAATCAAAAAATGGGCCAAAGAACTAAACAGACACTTCTCCAAAGAAGACATACAGATGGCTAACAAACACATGAAAAGATGCTCAACATCACTCATTATCAGAGAAATACAAATCAAAACCACAATGAGGTACCATTTCATGCCAGTCAGAATGGCTGTGATCCAAAAGTCTGCAAGCAATAAATGCTGGAGAGGGTGTGGAGACAAGGGAACCCTTTTACACTGTTGGTGGGAATGCAAACTAGTACAGCCACTATGGAGAACAGTGTGGAGATTCCTTAAAAAA
>SJYA01002976.1:1780933-1802471 GCA_006410615.1 Neotragus moschatus
TTGGGAGAATGGCATTGAAACATGTATAATATCATATATGAAATGAATCGCCAGTCCAGGTTCAATGCAGGATACAGGATGCTTGGGGCTGGTGCACTGGGATGACCCAGAGGGATGGTACGGGGAGGGAGGTTGTAGGAGGGGTTCAGGATGGGGAACACGTGTATACCCATGGCAGATTCATGTTGATGTATGGCAAAACCAATACAATATTGTAAAGTAATTAGCCTCCAATTAAAGTAAATAAATTTATATTAAAAAATAAAGTCATTATTGATAGATATGTTCCTATTGCCATTTTCTTAAATGTTTGGGGTTGATTTTATAGATCTTTTTTCTTCTCTTGTATTTCTTCAGTATGTAAGTCCCTTTAACATTTGTTGTAAAGCTGGTTTGGTCGTACTTGATTCTCTTCACTTCTGTTTGTCTGAAAAGCTTTTTATTTCTCCATCAGTTTTGAATGAGATCCTTGCCAGTTACAGTAATCTTGGTTGTAGGTTTTTCCTTTTCAGTACTTTGAATATATCCTGCCATTCCTTTCTGGCCTGCAGTTTCTGCTGAAAGATCAGCTGTTAAGGGTATGGTGTTTCCCTTGTATGTTACTGGTTGCTTCTCCCTTGCTGCTTTTAATATTCTTTCTTTGTGTTTAATCTTTGTTAGTTTGATTATTAGTATGTGTCTTGGTGTGTTTCTCCATGGGTTTATCCTGTATGGGACTCTTTGTGCCTCTTGGACTCGATTGACTATTTCCTTTTCCGTGTTGTGGAAATTTTCAACTATAATCGCTTTAAAAATTTTCTCATATACTTTCTTTTTCTCTTCTGTGACCCCTATAATTCGAATGTTGGTGCATTTGATATGGTCCCAGAAGTCTCTAAGATGGTCTTCAGTTCTCTGCATTCTTTTTACTTTATTCTGCTCTTCAGAATTTATTTCCACTATTTTATCTTCCAGCTCACTGATTTGTTCCTTTGCTTCAGATATTCTGCTATTAATTCCTTCTGGAGTATTTGCAATTTAAGTAATTATGTTGTTTGTCTCTGTATGTTTAATTCTTCTAGATCTTTGTTAATTGATTCTTGTATTTTCTCCATTTTGTTTTCAAGATTTCTGATCATTTTTACTATCATTATTCTGAATTCTTTTTCAGGTAGTTTGCCTATTTTTCTAGTTTGTTCCTTCATTTGTGCAGTATTTCTTGCCTTTTCATTATTTTTCTTTTAACATATTGTATTTGAGGTCTCCTTTTCCCAGGTTTCAAGGGAAGTCAANTTTTCAAGATTTCTGATCATTTTTACTATCATTATTCTGAATTCTTTTTCAGGTAGTTTGCCTATTTTTCTAGTTTGTTCCTTCATTTGTGCAGTATTTCTTGCCTTTTCATTATTTTTCTTTTAACATATTGTATTTGAGGTCTCCTTTTCCCAGGTTTCAAGGGAAGTCAAATTCTTTCCTTGAAGAAGGTTGCATTCTTTCTTCCTTTTGGTTTCTGCCCTCCTAAGGTTGGTCCAGTGGTTCTTATGAGCTTTGTGAGATTTGTGCTGAGTTTTTGTTTGTTTGTTTGTTTTTCCTCTAATGGGCAAGGCTGAGTGAGGTGGTAATCCTGTCTGCTGATGATTGGGTTTGTATTTTTGTTTTCTTTGTTGTGTAGATNAGGCCGCCCTGGGGCCCTGAGTTAGATAACCAGGGCAAAATGACCTCATTGCAGGGACGGCTGCAACCTTCGCAGAATCAGCAGAGGTAGTTCTTACTGTACCCGGGAGACACAGCTCAGATACGGAGCCATCTGATCCCCAAAGAGGCCGTCCACGGAGGCAGGCACAGAACGTCTGGGCTGGTTGTCTGGTAAGCGCTAGGCCTGGCGGCTGCCCTGGAGAAAGGAAGTGGGATGACAGCCCTGCCCCCGGCTCCTGCAGGGAATCTAGGGGAACCCCGAGCCGTCCCCACCGTCCATGAGGAAATGAGGCTTCTGGCAGCACCGGCCCTGGGTGCTCAGGGGCCCACCGTCCAAACTCCATCGGCTGCTGACAGCTTTGTGATCTCAGGTCCGCCCCGCCCTGGCTGGAGCCAGGATTTCTCGTGTGTGTCCCGTCTCTGAGTTGTTGGCTTGAGGATTCCACTGAGAAAAGACCAGCGGGCAGCAGTCCTGTCTGGGCCCCAAGGCCCCGGGGGAGCCACTCTGCCCCTTGCGGAACTCTGGGGCGGGGTCGCTGTCTTGCTGTGTTCCTGCACCCCTCCCCAGGCCTGAACCCTGCAGCCCACCTGCCCTCCAGCCCTCCCTGACCACTGTGGGGCCACCTGGTCCTGTCTCCCTGACCACCCCCAGACTTGGACGTCTGTGTGGCCCCCCCATCACTGGCACACGCTTGAGTTGGGGGCACAGGCTTGCTTCCCTGAACTGGAGTCCTCTAGGGCAGAGGTCATCTGAATTGTAACTGCTCACGAAAGGACTTGGACACTGGCAGGCTGTGGACAGACTGGCCGTCTCGCTTTTCTTCGTCTTCCAAGAGCTGTATCTGGACCCTGTCTTGGTTCCATGTGACTTCAGATGGGGAGTTCACTTTAGCAGTGCATCAATGAATTAATTAAAATATACTTTTTATGGTGGTGACATTGTTTATAGCATTATAAGTTCCGTGCGTGATGACCTGGAGGGGTGGGGTGGGGGGAGTGGGAGGCAGGCTCAAGAGGCGGGTAATATGTGTACGTGTGCACGGAGCTGATTCACACTGCCGTACGAGGAGCCAACATGACATCGTAAAGCAACTATCCTCTAATAAAAACTCTAAAAAGGGCTCCACGTGCACACATTGTATTTCTACTTCTGTATACCCTCCCGCGCTCACCACCAGAGTTTGGTTTCCACCCACCACCGTTCAGCTTTCCTTCTTCCATCCTCCCCTGACCGTCCCCTCTGGCAACCACCGCTCTGTTCTCATATCTGTGTGTGTCTTCTGGTGTGGCTGGGTTTGTTCGTCTATTTTGTTTTTGGTTCAGCAATACATCTGAGTGGAGAAGGCAATGGCAGCCCACTCCAGTACTCTTGCTTGGAAAATCCCATGGATGGAGGGGCCTGGTGGGCTGCAGCCCATGGGGTCGCTAAGAGTCGGACACACTGAGCGACTTTACTTTCACTTTTCACTCTCATGCGCTGGAGAAGGAAATGGCAACCCACTCCAGTGTTCTTGCCTAGAGAATCCCAGGGATGGGCGAGCCCGGTGGGCCGCCGTCTATGGGGTCACACAGAGTCGGACCCGACTGAGGCGACTTAGCAATTAGCAGTTAGCANAGAGTCGGACACACTGAGCGACTTTACTTTCACTTTTCACTCTCATGCGCTGGAGAAGGAAATGGCAACCCACTCCAGTGTTCTTGCCTAGAGAATCCCAGGGATGGGCGAGCCCGGTGGGCCGCCGTCTATGGGGTCACACAGAGTCGGACCCGACTGAGGCGACTTAGCAATTAGCAGTTAGCAATACATCTGAGATGCAGATTGTGCCAACAGGATACAAGGGACTTGGAGCTGAGGTATTTAGTAATGGTCTTTACCAGATTTCTAAATCCTTTTCTCTCTTCTGTAGAAGTTCACACAAGGACTTTACTGGAAACTGACGTGCGCATTATTACAACCTGCTGCAAGCTGCGGCTCCTCTGCTCTGCCCAGACGCTGAGCTGCATTGCCACGTGTTTTGCGTGCCATGCTTGTGTGTTCCCTCTGGTGATCAGTGGCCATCCATCTAACAGGTGTGTCACGGGAGCTGTGCACTCGTCTCAGTCCTGAAATGCGGAATCGTTTTAATACAGGATTAAGAGGGTTGACACCTTGAGCAATTGAGACGAGGTCCTTTGCAATTCATAGGGTTGACACATACGAGTCAAATTGCTCTGTCTCTGAGTTATAAAATAAAAATATAGAAAATGAGGAATTAATTCAATTAAACATTTTCCCACCCACATTTTACCTTTCCTTGCTTCTCTGGGGAATAATTTATGAAATATACATCACCAGAAGACTTATTTTTGCCATTATTTTTAACTTAATGAGTGTACCTTGCACATCAGAGAGAAAGAACAAAGGTTAAATTTTACATTAACGGCACATTGCAACGTGGTATGCAAATATCTATATGCAAATACGAAGCCCCTGGAAGATGAATGTGTTATATTTTTAACCAGTTAACTATGACTGTGAAGCATTGTGTGAGATATTCAGTGGCTTCATTTTTATATCTTTCTTGTAAATAATGCATAAAGTATGTAGATGGTGTCAAAATATGATTAAACTATTAGCTTTATAGTTTTCATAGTTAAGAATGTGTTCAGCATGGAGCCCCTAATAACTCATTCCTAAAGGCAGCGACCAGTATGAAATATTTCTTGTTCAAGTGAACGTTACCATGTGACATAATGATTTTGCTTAAAACCGAGTTAAATGAGGAGTAAAATTAAACAATATTGCATGAATTGTGTTTGACTAATTTTGTGTCACAGAATATTAGCGAAGCTTTCAGAATATGTGTTAATGACAAATAGTGTAAACCCCCGACATACTTTATATGTCTGTACAACCACCCTTAAGTCATTAGCTTTCTAAAGGTTCATTTTGTTTGCAGTTTTTGTAGCCGGTGGCTTTTCTTGATTATTTCTGCCCATAAAAGTAGACACGATTCAGAAAATAAATTTCACATACATCGTGGGGACTTAATTTCAGTAGCAAGGGTGTGATTTTTATAAGGAAACCAAGTCGTTTGAAAACTTGAGACTTGATGAATGCTATTTCTAAATTAGTCATCCTAATGACTTCTTAAACTACAAGTCAGCTTCAAAAGGACCATCCTGATGTGTGGTAGTGAACTCCTCTGAACTGAATTTGATGAGAAGACAAGCGGTCATCAACTTTGCAACTCGCTTCTCCTAAGGAGCACACCGTCTTTGAGGCGTGGGTAGGCTGACTTCTCCGGTGTGTGATGTCCGTGGTGGCCCAAGTGGGTGGTTTCTCAGTTGTGTGTGGCTGCAGGCTGGCTCTCATCTTCCGTGGAGGGCTTGGGGATGGTGTTGCTCTGAAGTCAGACAGAGCGGCAGAGGCACCCAGAATCACCGGAGCAGCAGGGAAGACCCTGATCACTGTTTACACTCAGCCCTGGAAGGAGATCTGACCTTTACCCAGAGCAGGGGCGACCTCATGGAGCCATAACTCTGATCTTTGCTGATCATATAAAGGGATTTAAAGTGTTGGGAACCACCACGGGTGGAGGAATAAAGCTGACCAAGTATGAAACCAACATCACGTAGGTATCGATGCTGTTTTCCAAACTGTCTGCGGTCTCATTGAGCTCTCACGATGAGCCCCGGCTTGTGAGCAAGAAGCAGGCTCGAGAGACAGTGTTTCCTTGCAGGAATGTTGGACGGGGGGCGCAGTGCGCGTGTGGGCCTGTGTGTGTGCTGGGGTGGGCGGTCGGGGAGCAGATCAGGTACTCTGAAACCTGGGGGAGGTCTGAGAGTTGCCAGCAGAATCTGCCGAGCTTCTGCTGCTGCTTCTCGACCAAGTTCTGCTCTGGACCACTGGGGTCCGTGAAAACGGTCTGAAATGTGGCAGGCAGGTAGAGCACAGTTTCCAGTTACTAGCAAAACGCCATTATGCTTCATGCCTTTCGGGGCTTAATGAAATGAAGTGCTATTAGGCGCCAATGGCAATGAAACCCCGGTTGGAGGCAGGTGTTAGGAAGCAGGTGCTGACATGGACCCGAGCTGTCCCCGGGGGTGAGAGGGAGCCCCCTCGGGCACAGGTGTGCCTGTGACCGTCCCCTCCAGGAGGCAGAAGTGACTGACGACCTGCAGAGAGCATTTGCCGAGGAGCAGACGGGCCGCGCTTACAGCAGAGGCATTGTGGCGATGACTGAGCGCACCGATTGACTGAGCGCATCGATGACTGAGCACATCGATTGACTGAGCGCTTCGATTGCATCAGTAATCAAGACACTGGCTCGTGATTTGGTGGCGCGTGCACGGAAAGAAGATTCTAGAACTTTGTGAAGGCTGTGGTTACTACAGTTTAAAAACACACGCGCATCTCTCCACACATAAAACGTGCGGAAGAAGTTGATCCCATTGGTGAACAGCTCTTGTCCAAGGATATGTGGATCCTCAGCGATTCCTGCTTTTTCCTATATGCTGTTTTGCATTTTCCAAATTCTTTTAAGAGCATTAAGTTTTAACTTTGATTTTATTCTGTGGAATTTATTCATGTTTAAAATTTGAGATAAATATAAGGGAGAAATGAAATATCCCATCATTCCAGAACGTAGATAACCTCTGTTGACATAAAAAAAAATAAAATTTAAAAGCAATATATGGGGCTTCCCCGGTGGCATGGTGGTAAAGAATCCACCTGCCAATACAGGAGACCTGGGTTTGATCCCTAGATCGAGAAGATCTCCTGGAAAAGGAACTGGCAACCCACTCCAGTATTCTTGCCTGGGAAATCCCATGGACAGAGGAGCCTAGTGGGCTACCATTCATGGGGTCACAGAGAGTCGACATAACCTAGCAACTAAACGATAACAACAAAAGCAATATATTTGAGTTTAGAAAATGTAAACAAAACGCGCATGAAATCTTTGCTCCTTCCATACTTCCACAAGGATAATTGACACTCAGGGCTTTAATACTTACAGAAAGATGGTGTGCAAGTAGAATTTATACACAGGAATCAGACTAGGTAAACCCCTTCAATTTGCTTTCTTTGTGTGATAGATTTCGGGTCTCCTTCTGTGACTGTCTAATTATACCTATTTTTCTCTGAGTACATTTATGCCAGTTTTCAGTATGTACGCTCAGAATATGAGGCTGTGCGCACATAGAGAACTTTGTAAAAGGCTGCATGCATTATTAGTTCTTAGATTTAGAAAAATTTTTCTACAGCAGGTCAGTTTTTTGATTGGGAATGAAAACAAAACCAAACAATACGAGCTGTTCTGAAGAACCTGTGACTGTGAAGGATTCAGATTTTTCTGGTGTGTGGGGTCCAGGTACCTAGTCCAGCACTGCTCCTGCTTCACCTCGGTGGGTCTCAGCACCCTCTGTTCCCTGAAGGGCTGATCCCTGCTGCCTAGAGACACGTCTCCCAGCTTCCACGACATCACGTTCCAGGGAGGAGCTCACTCAAGTCACTTCTCCAGCCCTCAGGGGCTCCACCTGGAGAGAGATGTGAGCCACCACTTCTCGTCTGCTGCCGCCCCGGGTGACTAGCCTTTCTGGACCCCTATGGTCCCTGGGAATTCTTGATTCGCCTAACACGAAGCTCCTCAGTCCTTTCCATTCAAGTGATAGTTTTAAAGTAAGTAAAAGTCAAAAGTCTTCCTTGTAAAATGTCAAGCCATATGAAATAAGAGTCAGTGCTCCCTCCCTGGAGGAAGCTGCCGTGGGCAGCTTGATACTGCCTTTCAGGCTCGTCCGAGCCTAACCCACGCACACACATCCTTACACATGGGTGCGTGTGCTTCTTCATGCACAAGCAGGGTTCCTTCCCAGCTTGCCCATTGTTGTTTTCACCCTGAGAGCACACACATGGCCTCCTTCTTGTTCAGGGCTGCAGGGCTCTCCATTGGATGCGCAGACACCGGGATGGTTGTCGAAGTTTCACCACCACAAAAAATGCTGCCACGGACATCTGCTGAGCCCACATCCACGTGGCTGTTTGTGAGCTGGCCCCTGTGGTTGGAGTCGGGGTGGGTGGTCAAAGTAACCACGCTTCGTCTTTTATGGGATGTTGCCAAAACACCCTCCAGTGTGGTTTCCAGTAGAGTCCAGCCACCAGCCATTGCCATTTCCTGGTCCCTCAAACCTCTTTCAACCCTGGTTTTATCAACCCTTTAAACCTTGGCCAAGAAGGCACGTGAAAACAAGAATCTTGGCGACAGGGAGTTCTCCCACAGCCCCTGTTCTGTTCTTCATGCCCTGCGGGTGCTGGTTTCTGGCTGACCTTGTTCTGCCCTCTGAGCTGGGATCTCCTGCCTCCCCAGCTCTCGCCTTTGCACCTTGACCTCAAAGTCCACCCAGGGAGTCCTGACCTCCCTCGTGGCTCTCAGCTTTACTTCTGAGGTCTGGCCACTCTGCGCCTTTATCCCCTCCACGTGCCCCTAGGTAGACCTTTCATCTCCCTCTCCAGTCCTGCATTGCAGGCGTTGGCACGCGCTAAATGTTTGTGGAATGGTTAGCCGAACACATGCAAGGATACGAGGATAAAGAAGAGGCTATGTTTAAATCTCTGAACTATTTCCAGCCAATCCTGTGTTGGATTCAGTATAATTTACGAGGAGGGTCATTTTTCTGCTCCCCTTTTCTTTTTCAGTGCAAAGTTGACTTGGCATAATGCATTACTATTTATTTAACCAATCCTCATTTTAAAAAAGCCTCCCTCACGTTGCTTTTATGTTCAGGAAGTCCCTCGCTCACTGGCCCACACGCCTCGCCCGTGGCCCCCTTGCTGGGCGGGGCTGGGCGAGCGCCAGAGCTGTTGCTTTTCCTCTTTGTCTGCAGAACTTTTCACATTTGAGGCAAAGCTGGTCGCATTTGGGTAAGATACGTTTAACTTTAGAAAAGTGTATGAAAATATGAAAAAAGATGGAAACTGTGATACTGGTTGATCCAGCAATCTGTCTTAAAAATTCATCAGAGTAGTGTGTAAAGTGAAAGGAGGCTTGGCAAGAATTGATGCCCAGGAGTAGAGAACTGGTTCATTAAATTAGGATACAGTTGCAGAATGGAAAAAATGCAGTCATTAAGAATAACGTGTGTGTGCATATATATATATATGCATATAGATACATTGTTCTATATAAATGTAGGTATAATGGCACCCCACTCCAGTGTTCCTGCCTGGAGAATCCCAGGGACGGGGGAGCCTGGCAGGCTGCCGTCTATGGGGTCGCACAGAGTCGGACGCGACTGAAGCAACTTAGTAGCAGTAGCAGCATACATATATATATATATATATATATATATATACATACACACATATATTTTGAAATAAATGTCCACAATTCATGGTCAAATGAAAAAAGCAAGTATAATCATACTCTATGTAGAGTATGATTCGTTTATCCGCAATATATATTAAAGTGTGCATATATGCACACTTCAGGACTTCTTTCAGGGGCCCATCGAAGTCAGCATTATATATTTTCAGCTCTGAGCCAAAGCTAGCTTCAAATAGCTAAGATGTCTTTCGCCTTCTTCACTTTCGTTCTCATGACTACGTGGCAGGATTTTCCAGAGTCTTCGTGAAGTGTGAGAGCACAGCAAATTGAACACAGAAGCAAACAGGAGAATCCAGCTGTCTCCCGTTAAGCTGGACTTACAGAGATTTGCAAAAATGTAAAACAATACCGCTCTATATGTTCTTCGTATTAACATGTTGTGGATTTATTATTTCTTTAAGAAAGGAATTAATGAATAAGTATTTCTAAAATGATAAATTTTAGCTTTGATATGGTAAATAGCAACAGACATAGCCCATATAAACAAAACCTTTTTGTGTTTTTGAATAATTTTAAGAATATAAAGGGAACTTGAGATCAAAAGGTTTAAACACTGCTGGCCTAGACCACAGCTTAATGTTCAAAACCATGTGTGAAATAGAAGGGTGAATGACTCAGTGGAGTTACTATTTTGATGTTAGTTTCAGTTTCCTTTACATGTATTTAAAGTTTCTATGTGCTTTGCTTTTTTATTAAGCATGCAAATTAAGTTCACTCTTATCCTCTAAAAGTGCCATAAATATCATTTCGATGGTTGTATAGTAGTCCAGTAGTCCATGTAGTATGGTGATTCTCTGTTGTAGGGGAGGATCAGAATTGCCTACAGTGCTTTAAAAGCTTATAAGCATTCCTGGGTAGGTTTTGGTCATTTTTAGGCTCTTTATGGGCATTGCCAAATTGCCTCCCCAAAGTTGTGCCTGTTTATATCCTTCTCACTATCAGGAGCAGTTACCCGAAAACAAATCATCCATCCCATGCGTGGTTCCCCGTGGACAGGGCTCCGCCCGTATGGGCGCAGAGCAGCCGTCTCCTGCCTTTGTGAGCTCTCAGGTCATGCATCTAAGGAGGCCCCTGAGAAAGGCCCAGCTTTACCTCTCTGGCCTTCATTTCTTCTCAGAGTTTGGCCACCCCTGTGACTGTCTGCGGAGCCCCAAGTTCCAGACCTGCTCCCAAGCTTTCCTGCACTTCAGCCTTCATCTGAACAGCTGCCTCAGGGCACTTGCCTGCGTGTCACTGTCTGCCCTGCTGTTTGACCCCATAGAAGATGCATTTCCGCCCAGTCTCTGTCATGGGGCAGATTAAAAAACCACAGCCTGGGTAGTGGAGCTCTATCCACCCAAAGCCTTCCAAGAGCCCTGGTCAAGTACCAGCAGTGTCCCTGAGACACACCTAATATCCAGCCAATGTGAAACTGGCCCATGGAGAGTGGGCTTGCAAGAAGGAGGAACCACAAACACCCCAGGAACACGGAGGGGACACGCTGAACCTCCTTGGTAGGGAAAAGGCGCAGCAAACAGGATCAGGGTGATGTCATTTTGACCCAGCAGTTAAGCAAAGATTAAGTAGATGATAGTATCTGATGCTTGCGAGGTGGGTGCGTCCAGAAGTAGCTGCTGAGGACGTGCTGTGGGTGCCCCCCTGGAGAGGGAGCCAGCAGCAGGGTTAGGAGTCCTCGCCCACGCCATGGGCACAGCGACCCAGGGTCTCAGTATCTCCAATCCTGCGAAAACCCTGAGAGACGCAGTGCAAAGCTCTGTGTGCAAAGATGCTCTTCTTAGTGTTAAATTCCAATAGAGAAAAATTAAAGGTCCCCAAAGGGGCTTGATGAGGTGAATTCTGGAGCATTAGAAAGACAGACTATTATATTGTTCTTCAAGTTGCCATTTTTTTGGAATAGTTTATAATGATGAGAAAACCCTCATAATTTATATTTAAAAATCTGACTTCAAACCTGATTATGTTATTTTCTAAATTATGTACACAAATACAGATGTATAGATATGGATAGAAGATAGAAATACATAAAGGCGGATAGAAAAAAGTCTGGAAAGAAGACATCAGAACATTAATTGTGGTAAATTACATCTGGTTTTAAGATGTCTATCTACCTGTAAATCTATAAACTTAGGATTCATGTTAAAACATACATGCAATTTTCCACAATAAATATATGTCTACAAAAAGTATTTACTTTCCTGAAATCAAAGCAACTTGAAAGCAGAGCATGGTCCCAGGTTTTAGGAGAAGGTATCTGTGAGAAAGGCCGCCCAACGTGGGCCTGATATTTAATTTGGGAACTGGACACGTCTGAGTCAGCAGGCAGTGCGGGAGTGGAGGGGTGGCAGGGAGGGGAGGGCGCAGGGTATTCCGGGGCCCCCGTGGCCCCGGAGAATGCGTCAAAGGAACTGTGCAGACCCGGGTCCTCAAGCTGCAGCCTGCAGGGTGGACCCAGCCAGCTGCACGTTTGTGAATAAAGTTTTTATTTTGTTATTTTTTACTGACGTAGAGTTGATTTACAGTATTTGTGTTGGCTCTAGGTGTACGGGCTTCCCTTGTGACTCAGACGGTAAAAAAGCTGCCTGCAATGCGGGAGACCCAGGCTAGATTCCTGGGTCCGGAAGATACCCTGGAGAAGGAATGGCGACCCACTCCAGTGTTCTTGGCCGGAGAACTTCATGGACAGAGGAGACGAAATTTTCGCTTTCGGTGTGCAGCACGGTGAGTCAGTTGCATACATGTATCTTGTATTTTTCCCAGATTTTTTCACCATTGTATGCTATTTGTTGTTGTTCAGGTGCTAAGTCGTGTCCAACTCTTTGCCACCCCATGGACTGCAGCACACCAGGCTTCCCTTTCCTTCACCATCTCCGGGAGCTCAAACTCATGTCCATTGAGTCAGTGATGCCATCCAACCATCTCATCCTCTCTTGTCCCCTTTTCCTCCTGCCTTCAGTCTTTCCCAGCATCAGGGTCTTTCCCAATAATATGGGTTATTACACGGTATTAAATGTAGATCCTTGTGCCATAAAGCAGATCTTTGTTGGTTATGTCCTCTGTCTATAGCATATTAACATGTGTGTACATGTTAATCCCCAGCTCCTAATTTATCCCTTTGCCAACCCTTTTCCCTTTGGTAATCATAAATTGGTTTTCTATGTCTGTGAGTCTGTTTATGTTTTGTTTAGATATTCATTTACTTTATTTTTTAGATGCCACATGTAAGTGATGCCGTATGGTATTTGTAAATAAACTTTTATTGGTGAGTAACTGAATGAGTGAAGCGGCTTCCCTGGTGGCTCAGTGGCAAAGAACCCGTCTGTCAGTGCAGGAGACACAGGTTTGATCCTTGAGTCAGGAAGATCCCCTGGAGGAGAAAATGGTAACCCACTCCAGTATTCTTGCCTGGGAAATCCCAGGGACAGAGGAGCCTGGTGGTCCAGTGGTTAGCACTTTGCCTTCCAAAACAGGGGATGTAGTTTCAGCCCCTGGTAGGGGAACTAAGATCCCATGTGCCTTGTGACCAAAAAGGCAAAACGTAAAACAGAATCAGTATTATAACAAATTAAATACAAGCTTTAAAAAATGGTCCAGTAAAAAAAAAACTTAAAAAATTAAAATAGCTATATGAGACTGCTGCTGCTGCTAAGTTGCTTCAGTCGTGTCTGAGTCTATGTGACCCCGTGGACGGCAGCCCAGTGGCAGTGTTCTTACAATTCTGAACACAGCTCTTATCCCATCCTCATAACCAGTGTCTGGTTTTGTATCCATAATGCAGTTTGCCCCCTCACCTGGGGCTGGAGACCAGGAGGGAATGTCCTCACCCATCCCAACCACCATGAGGTTCTGGTGAACCTCAGAGACTGCAAATAGTGGTTAGCATGATGAAAGAGCTTTTGCTGAGACATCTTTATTTCTTCACTCCCAGTTTTCTGGTGAAGTGGAGGGGGTGTGGGCTGTATTGCTGTCTCTCTTTGGTTGTCCTAGACACACGCTGCCTCCCCAGGCTTGCTTCTGTGTTTGATGCTGCCCTAGAGTCCCCTGGGGTAACAGAAGGTATTTGTGTCATACATTGCGAGTGTTTATTGTAGATAATACATGTGACGCATTAATAACATGAGATATACGCACAATACTCTCTTCCTAAAATAAAGCAATTTGATTCTATAACACAGCTGCCAAGAGTTTGGGGGGAGGCCTCATGGGCTTGTGCTGAAATTGTGTCTTGAGTTCCCTGAGGACCAAGAAGTTGTACACCTCGTCCTCGTCCATCCCCAGCACGCTACAGAGTTCACGGCACACAGTAGGTCCATGTTGGGGGTGGGGTAGCTGGTGAGGGGTAGGGGCTGGGGGCTTTGATCAAGCATGTGTTGATGGCCCCTGTGCACTTGGGGCTCAGCAGGTTTGAAGAATAGTTGTAGCAAATCCAGTGGTGATCAAGGTCAGTGTCCAGGAGGTTCAGTCTCATGCTTGCGAAGATCCGAGAAGGGCCGTTTCAGGATGGCTCCTGTGAGAGGACTGTGTGGGGTCCAGAAGCGGAATTCTGCTCCAGGAAGGGGGACTGAGAGAGTCTTGTCAGCTTTAGCAAATAAAATACAGGACTCGGTTCACTGGCGTTTCAAGTAAATGGATTTTTTTTTTTTAGTATAACGATATCTCAGATACTTAAAGTAAATTATAAATAAACTACCAGCTGAGCACCAAAGAGCTGATGCTTTTGAACTGTGGTGTTGGAGAAGAGTCTTGAGAGTCCCTTGGACTGCAAGGAGATCCAACCAGTCCATCCTAAAGGAAATCAGTCCTAAGTATTCATTGGAAGGGCTGATGCCGAAGCTGAAACTCCAGTACTTTGGCCACTTGATGCGAAGAGCCAACTCTGGAAAAGACCCTGATACTGGGAAAGATTGAAGGCAGGAGGAGGAGAAGGGGACGACAGAGGATGAGATGCTTGGATGGCATCACCAACTCCATGGGCATGAGTTTGAGTAAACTCCGGGAGTTGGTGATGGATAGAGAGGCCTGGCGTGCTGCAGTCCATGGGGTGGCAAAGAGTCAGACATGACTGAGTGACTGAACTGAACTAAACCAGGACATACTGTTTAAAAACATTTCCATTTTATTTAGAGTTAAGATTTAACTGATGTCCTGAATTTTCTCTGGCTTCCCAGCACAGGGAGGAGTGAGCAGAGTCAAGTCCTTTACTGTGTGCGGAACTGGAGAAGGAAGAGGGACCAGCCCTGAGAGAGGGTCAGTGGTCCGCATGGCAGTGAGGGAGCAGCCTCAGGGGGCTCCAGGGGGCTCGGTCCATCCAGGGACACCTCCCCTGGGGGCAGCAGCAGCTGGGCACTGCCCATTCCTTGCTCTGCTTGCTCAAGCAGTGGGGACCCTGCCTGCTGGGTTTGCCGCCTGATGGGACCCGTGGCTGAGTCAGCCCGCATGCAAAACCAGGACCCCCGGCTCTGGGATAGAGGCAGGCCTGCCCCAGTCCTGGCCATGCCACCTGCCCTGCCTGGTGCCCGGGACTGGGCCGGGGTCCACAGGCTGAGGGGCATACGCGGCCCAAAAGAGCCACGTGGAGTCCTGTCCCCAGGGGGTCCCCTTCGTCCCCGTGATAGCGCGGTCCAGCCTACGATGTACTCCCTTCTTCCTTCTCTCCTTTATTCAGTTCAGTTCAGTTGCTCAATCGTGTCCGACTCTGCGACCCCAAGGACTGCAGCATGCCAGGCCTCCCTGTCCATTACCAGCTCCCAGAGTTCACCCAAACCCAGGTCCATTGAGTCGGTGATGCCATCCAGCCATCTCATCCACTGTCATCCCCTTCTCCTGCCCTCAATCTTTCCCAGCATCAGGGTCTTTTCAAATGAGTCAGCTCCTTTATTAACTTGTATTACGTTCTGTGTGGCCGATGCCGTTAGCTTGAGAAGCAAAGATTGACTGCATGGCGCCTTTGCCTCCTGTTTGTGGAGTGTAATTGCAGCATTAAGTCAAAACTAAACCGTCGGCAGAGGGGATGAGTCAGCCTGTTGTGAGGCTGTGCTCTAAGCCAATTTAGATGCCTTTGCAAGTTACACAGAACTAGTCTGGGTTGTTTCTTCCAGACGGTGGTAACATCTTTTCAGAGGCACGGATGTTACATTGATACCACGTGACACAGAACGCAACCTTGCCGTCTTCACTGGACTTCCCAGAGTTCCTCTCACCTTAGGGACCAGACTCAGCCCAGGCACCGAGGCGTGGGTGGCCGCAGTGTCTGTACGGGTCTCTCATAGCCAGGAGGTGGCTCTTTTCTCGCTCTCCCTGTCTCCATCGTGGGCATGAGTCTAAGATGAACAGAAGCCCTGTTCCATGTTGTTAAATGATGTCCCCCGTCCGGCCTTCCGCAGCCCCCTGCACATCGTGTCCCTTTATGGCCTGCACACAGGCGCCCATGGTCCAGGCAGACAGCATCGCACGCTGGACACCGCTAGGGCCCCGCTCTCCTGTCCTGGACGCCCTGCTTGGGACGGGAAATGTGGCTCACAGGAATAAGTCACTGTGCCTTACGTGCCACCAACACTGCGGGAGGGACGAGATTCTTCCCAGGTGTGGTTTTAGTGCTTAGAAGACCCTGGAGCGCACGTGGGGTCCGGGCTGCCGGTCCTCCTCCGGACGGCGGTGGCATGATGAGTGAATGCAGAGCTGTGTGAGCAGGAGCGGGGCGCGTTAGGAGGGCTGAGCACAGACACGCATGTCCCAGCGTGAGTGCTGCCGGGGAAAACCGGGCGGAGCGCCGAGAGGGAGGAGACGCCCAGACAGTGGGGAGGAGCTGGACCTGTTTCCAGGGGCCACTGGGTCCCCTCATATTAGCCAGCTTGACCTTGGGAAGTTCATTCCTTACAGTTGAGGACCCATTATTGATACATTATTGTTATTAACTATCATCCATACTTTAGCTTGGGCTTCCCAGGTGGCGATTGTGATAAAGAACTCACCAGCAATGCAGGAAACTTGGGTTCAGTCTCTGGGTCGGGAAAGTCCCCTGGAGGAAGGCATGGCGATCACTCCAGTATTCTTGCCTGGAGAATCCCATGGACAGAGGAGCCTGGCAGGCTACAGTCCGTGGGGTCGCAGAGTCAGACTCGACTGAGGCGACCTGGCGCACACACACGGTTTAGCCGAGGGTCTCCTCCCGAGTCGTGCCTTCCATTTGTGGCTGCGTTCAGCTGCTCAGTAGGTCTGACTTTTCGCGACCCCGTGGACTGCAGCACGCCAGGCTCCTCTGTCCTCCACTATCCCCTGGAATCTGCTCAAATTCACATCCGTTGAGTCGGTGATGCTATCGAACCGTAAGTTTTGCCAAATGTGTGACTTCCTGTCACTCTTCATAGAGTCACACTGGCTGGTCTCACTGGACTCAGGCCCCTCTGCGCTCTGCTCAGCCCCTCTCCCCTGCCAACTCCTGGGCTTCTCGTCTCTATTGCTTTGCCTTTCCCAGAGTGTCCGAGCTGGCATCACACAGTATGCAGGCTTTTCAGCTGGCTTCTTTCACTAAGCAATATGTGCTTAAGCTTCCTCCATGTCTTTGTGTAGCTCGACGGCTCAGTTCTTTTAATCGCTGGATAGTACTCCTTTGTCTGGATACAGCATCGTCTGTTTATCTGAAGGAGCCATTTTAGTATTTATTTTAAAATGAGGTGACTGAGCCTGATGCTGGGTAAGCTTTAGGTCACACAATTCTGGGGATATATCAACAGGATTTGAGCCCAACCCGAGGTGTTTGACTCCAAATGCAGCCTGACGCTGTACTCCATCTGGAATGGGGAAGTCTGAGCCACCCTTTGTCCTTTAGTTTCTGCACCGAGGTGGGAATGATTCCGTGGTCATTGGTGTGGCTCTTAACGTTGCTTTCCCAAGTGAGACCAGGCGTCCTGGGACTCCGGGCCAGGCCGTTCCTCGGCCTGGAGGTAGTGTGGGGCGTACCTGGCTAGGCCAGGAGATGCTTGCCTGAGAGAGGACTACCCTGAGGTCCCCAGAGCCCACATTCCCCCCCCCCCAAACACGTGTGCAGCAGTGACACGTCATGGGGACAGAAACTTCCTCCTGCTGAAGAGGGGGATGAAGCATTTAAAGCATGGCATCTAACCCTTCCCTTGCCCTTCAAAAGCCTCTGGAATCACTTCGCAAAACCTCTTCTCCCCATTTTTCCTAAGGTCTGGGTGCGAGCAGCTTCCTTTGGGAGGCTGTGGCAGGGTCTTAGATTTCACCATCGAGAGAGCGCCTAAGATTTCTGGAAGCAGCCTCCGGTTAGACTGATCTCCTCTGCACCGTGGCTGCCCTCCCGCGTCCTCATGAAGCCACAGGGGGAATCCGCATGTTGGCTAAGCTATTTGTGGGTGTCTTGCCGTGTGCGTTTCTGCTTGCCTGGCTCAGCCACCCAGATTTAGCTATTTAAGTTTCCCTCATAAATCAGCCACTCTGAACATCTTAATCATCTCCCTCCACTTTGTCTGTAGCTCTCTGCCCTCCAAGAAATAAATTACCCGCAATTACTTAAAGTTAGTAATTGAATTTATTTTAGTGGTAAAGAGAAAATTTATCCATTTTGCTAGTAATTTGTAGTCATTTTTAGTAATTGATAGTAATTTTCTAGTAAATACTAATTAAATGTTTCACTAAGTAAAAGAAGTACAGAGTAATGTATTCACTAAGCATTAGTATTTCCAATTTATCTTTATACCAGCAAGTGATTTAGGTTGAGTTGGTAGGATCCAGTGGAATTATTCTCATCGTGTTAAGCTTTAAAAAAAGCCACAGGAGTGAAGAATTAAAGAGTGCGTGCCCAGGGATCTGCAGTCTTGTTACAGCTGGGTAAACTGAGGCAGAGGAAAACCAAGATGCTTGTCCAGGATCAGCTGCACAGTCGGTGGAAGGGAAGAGGCCCTGGACTTCAGACTTCCTGTCTCAGAATCTTACCTTTGGCTCCATGCAATCTCCCAGAGGATGGCACGGAAAAAGACAAAAGCACTCCAGAATAAAGGCGTCAGCTTCCACAGGCGTGGCTGGTGTGGCCCAACCATGGAGGAGTTCTCAGCTCTAGTGACCCCTGAGGCCTTGACTACGATGCTGACTGATCCCTGCCTGGGTCAAAAGAACTCTATTTGGGGCCATTCTGAAGGTGTGCTAATTTTGCAGGTGAGTCTGCCAATAAGATTTCATAGACAGACAGCAGAAGAAGTTATTTCACCAAATGAATCTATCAATGCTTGTTAGGCGGCCAGTGCTTACTTTTTAAGCAGCGAGTTACTTTGTTTTCTGAACATTATTCTCGGGGACTATTCCATGTGGGGGGCATCACATTTATTATATGGCACCAGAATCAGTCCTTGTCTGTTTTTCCAGCCAGACCCTCAAAGCATGTTTGTTGGGTAGAAGAGAAAAGTGGTGATTTTCCCCAGGACACGCTCCTAGTTAGAAAATAATAGCTCTCTAGAATTAATTAACCAGTGGGAGTTGATGCAGTGAACAAATATCGATGACGGACTCTACAGAGGTGTTTGCTTCCAACGAGTGCTGTAAGGAGCCTGCAGACCCCCTGGCCTCCATTTCCCCACCAGTGAAGTGCCGGAGAAGACTCTTGAGAGCCCGTGGACGGCAAGGAGATCCAACCAGTTAATCCAAAAGGAAATCAACTCTGCATATTCACTGGAAGGCCTGATGCTGCCGCTGAAGTTCTCATACTTAGGCCATCTGTTGGAAGAGTTGACTCGCTGGACTCACCGACGCTGGGAAAGAGCGAATGCAGAAGGAGAAGGAGGAGACAGAAGATGCAACGGTTGGATGGCATCACTGACTCAATGGACAGGAGTCTGAGCAAACTGCAGGAGATGGCGATGGAGGGGGAAGCCTGGTGTGTGCAGTCCAGGGGGATGCGGTCAGACATGACCCTGTGGCTGAACAACAACCGCAAAAAGTGAGGGCTAATCTGCAAGGCCCTGTGGTGCTCTCCGGAGAAGGCGATGGCACCCCACTCCAGTGTTCTTGCCTGGAAAATCCCAGGGATGGCGGAGCCTGGTGGGGCTGCNACTCTCTGCATACGGGGACGTGTGTTTCAGCGCTATTCTCGCCAATCGTCCCACCCTCTCCTTCTCCCCCTGAGTCCGCAAGCCCGCTCTTTGTGTCTGTACCTCCTTTGCTGCCCCGTGCAGGGCTTTTAAAGGCAGGGAGGCTCGAGCATCCTGATGGATGACTCAAGTTAGAAAATTTCATTTTAATATTTTGAAGCCTTGTCCCTTGCCCAGAGTTTGGCCCATCATTAAAATACAGAGCCATTATGGATGAGGCTTTCCTTCTCTGCAAAAATCAGTGATCACAAAGCATTACGTATAAGCGGATATTCTGCCCTGGTAAGCGGTCAGACGGAGAAGGCAGTGACACCCCACTCCAGTACTCTTGCCTGGAGAATCCCAGGGACGGGGGAGCCTGGTGGGCTGCCGTCTGTGGGGTCGCACAGAGTTGGACATGACTGAAGCGACTTAGCAGCAGCAGCAGCGAGCAGTCAGAAGTGTGTCTCATCAACCTGTCCCCCTGCAAAGCTCCGTCAGCTTCAACAAAGGCTGTTTCTCAGCATCTTCACTTGCGCCCCTGGGGAGCATCTGTAAGAATCCAAAGCTCGATCCTCCAGGGGTGGCCCACCTCCCTCTCCAGGCACTTGTTACATTGTGTGATAGTTCTGTGTTCACATTGGCCAACTTTTCCTGGAAAGGGTCAGGGGTAAATCCTTTTGTCTTTGCAGGCACCACAGTCAGTTACAACTACTCAACTCTGCCCTGGCAGCTCAGAAGCAATCAGAGACAATAAGTAAACACCAGTGTGTGTGGGTGTATCTTGACAAAGCTTTATTAGCAACACAGACATTGGAATTTCATATAGTTTTTACACCAGAAAATATTATTCTCATTTGGAATTTTTCAGCCATTAAAAAAACTAAAACCTGCATAGGAAACGGGCAGTAGGCTGGCCTTGACCTGTGGACATGGCTTATCATGCTGCCCCTGGGGTGTGTCTTGGGAGGGGGTCTGTGAACTCTTCCCATGCGTCCCTCCGTCTAGCCCAGTGGTGGTAAGTAAATAAGTAAAAGAAGGAGGGGCCCGTTCAAGCCTTTGTATTTTCATTTATAGGATGTCCCCAAAGGTAGAAGTCCTATTGGACGTAACTGAAGTTTTCCTCTAGTCTCCTTAGGTGACGAGGTCTGTCCCCACAACTGATGATAAGACTGTCTTCTGCACCTTTTCCAGTATTAATTGGGTTCCAAGTAGTTAAGTTCAGATACTGTCCTCAGGAGGAGACTGCACTCCTTTGCTTCTCAAATTCCCCCATAAATACCAGTACAGAATAAAACTGAGGGTTTCCAGCCTGGTTCTTACTGATGATTAAAAAAAAAAAAACCCACCCTGCTCGAATATGCAGAATGTGCTGTTTTACATGAGCATGTGGTGTGGGTCTTCCCCTGAGCAGGCAGCCAGGTCTCCAAGTGACCCCATCCCTGTAGTCAGCTTGTCACGGGGGAGGGCGGTCTTGCGAGGCCCTGTATTTCCCATCAGGGAGGAGCTTGGCTTGTCACTCATCTTCCCTATGAATCTTTTATTTTTAGCAATTTTCGCTATAAGTTTACTAAAGCTTTTTTAAATAAGCAGATTATTCCTTGTGTATCTAAAATTCAAGTCTAATTTGGCTTCCCTGGTGGCTCAGACAGTAAAGAATTTGCCTGCAATGTGGGAGACCTGGGTTTGACCCCTGGGTTGGGAAGATCCCCTGGAGAAGGGATCAGCTACCCACTCCAGTTTTCTGTCCTGGGTAAGTCCACGGACAGAGGAGCCTGGCAGACTGCAGTCCATGGGATTCCAAAGAGTAGGATATGACTGAACAACTTTCACGAGCAGACTATTCCTTGTGTATCTAAAGCTCAAGTCTGACTGGGCACCTTATGTTTTTGTTTGCTGAATCTGGCTTTGCTCTGTGGGGTTCATCACTCAGGGGTAGGTGCAGATGTGCAAGCCACACCCTCTTTGCCAGGTCTGTGTAACTCATAAACTTTTATTAGTGTCTATTCTTTTCTGCTTCTATTTTTCCACCTCCCTGACTCCTACATGCAGATTCTGTGAAGGTGTCAGAAGAGGAAGATCGAGCTGGCTTTACGCATTGTACATGTGTGAGATGAAGAGTCAGCCCTGCCCAGCACCCCAAGAGGGTACTCTGCCCTCTCTTGGCATTTGGGAGGTGAGAAACGGAACCTCCCAGAGCGTCGCCAGCTCTCCAGGGGCCATCTGGGTAGAAGGTGGAGGAGCTTCAGTGCAGAAGCAGGATGGGCCACTCCATGTGGACCCCAAGCTGGAGGTGGATGGCAGATGGAGGGGTTCCTGCGGGGAAAGACTTGGAAGGCACAAGGCCAGGAGAAGAGTCAGGCTGATAAGAGGTGCAGGGGGAGCTTCAGGGGAGTGGCAGGGGGAGCTGCAGGGGGAACAACA
>SJYA01002976.1:1812274-1843885 GCA_006410615.1 Neotragus moschatus
TATAAAGAAAGCTGAGTGCCAAAGAACTGATGCTTTTGAACTGTGATGTTGGAGAAGACTCTTGAGAGCCCCTGGGACTGCAAGGAGATCCAGCCAGTCCATCCTAAAGAAGATCAGTCGTGGGTGTTCATTGGAAGGACTGATGAAACTCCAATACTTTGGCCACCTGATGCAAAGAGCCGACTCATTTGAATAGACCCTGATGCTGGGAAAGATTGAAGGCAGGAGGAGAAGGGGACGACAGAGAATGAGATGGCTGACTCGATGGACAGGGGTTTGGGTGGACTCTGGGAGTTGGTGATGGACAGGGAGGCCTGGCGTGCTGCGCTTCATGGGGTCGCAGAGTCGGACACGACTGAGCCACTGGACTGAACTGAGCTGAATATTCTCTCGCATGGGTATACCAATTTTGTTCATCCATTCATACATCAGGTGAGATCTGCATGGCCTCTGCCTTTTGGCTGTTGCCGGTAAGGCAGCCATAGACATGCGTGTGCAGATGCCTCGGGCCCTGCTCTCCGCTCTGCCCGGCGTGTCCACTCTGGGGGTGCGGCTGGGCCCTGCAGTGTTCTTCCTCTTTAGTTGCTGAGGCGCTGTCCTGTGGTCCTCCACAGTGGCTGCACTATTTCGATTTGCAGCGTCGAGGCAGAAGCGTTTGTTTTTCCACATCCTCGACACTTGTTATTTCTGTTTTTCTGTTTTTAATTAATAACCATCAAATTCTCACTGTGGTTTTGATTTACATTTCTCTAGTGATTAATGATGCCGAGTATCTTTCCATGTGCTAATTGTCCATGTGTATTTCTTCTTTGGAGAAATGTCAAGTACTTGGCCCATTTTTTCATGACTAGTTTGTTTTTGTGGTTCATTGTTTTCAGTCTTGATTGATAGCTTGATTGGTTTAAAATCCCTTAAGGTTATAGCTTCCCCCTCATTTACTTTAAAGATGTTACTTCATTGCCTTCTGCAATCTCTTGTTGCTGCTGAGAAATCTATTGCTGTTGTACTTATCATTCTTTTATAGGCAATCCCTTTTTTCTTGAAGAGTTTGAGGTTGTCTCCTTATTTTTAATATTCTGTATTTCATTACACCATCATAGATTATTTTTATTTATTCTGACACTCTTGCAATCTGAGGACTTATATCTTTCCCCAATTCTGTAAAATTCTTATCCATTATTTATTTTAAGTTTTCAAATATCACTTCTTTCCTATTCTCAGTCCTAAGAATTTCAATTTGCTGTATATTGGAGCTTCTCAGTTTTTTCTCCCTGCTTCGTAACAGGTTTTCATACATTAAAACAAATTGTTACCGCTCTCTGCACTTGGTGGGATCCTCAGCTCTTTCTTCCATTCTGCTCTTTTGACTCTGGACTGTATTCTTAGTAAGCTTATCCCATCCGGTAAATTAAAACTTTTTAGTGGCTTTATTTTTCATTTATAAGATGTTAAATTATAACATTCTTTATTCCTCTTGTTCATAAGTTAAAATTGTTGATAGATGTTTTATTTATCCCTTTAACAGTTTAAAAATAGTTCAGGCTTCTGCTAGGCTCCCTACGAAGTTCGTTGTATCTGGAGTGAATTCATGCTGTTGTCTTTACTGTGTGTCTTTTGTGGTGTGAGCTTTGTTGTATGTGTTTTGGAATGTTGGTGTGTGGGCTCTCTCTGAGTGGGAGCATTTGTGTTTTGTGGCTTGCANTAGTTCAGGCTTCTGCTAGGCTCCCTACGAAGTTCGTTGTATCTGGAGTGAATTCATGCTGTTGTCTTTACTGTGTGTCTTTTGTGGTGTGAGCTTTGTTGTATGTGTTTTGGAATGTTGGTGTGTGGGCTCTCTCTGAGTGGGAGCATTTGTGTTTTGTGGCTTGCAGTCATACCCTCTGTCTCCGCTCCTCCCTCCCGAGTGCTTTGGCGGCTGCCCGCACACATATCTCTAGCCGCACTGGAACTTTCGCTCCGCTCTGGTGGTGGGTGTGTTGCTGATCAGCCATGAAGCCAGAGAGGGGCAAGGTTTGATTTTGGTCTCCTCTTCAGCTCCCTTTTGTGAGTAAGAGGAGGGGTGAGCTCCCACTCCATCCTCAGTGATTTGGGCTCAGTTAATCTGCCTTTGATGAAGCTCTGGAGTCCCTTCTGCGCTGCTGGAGTCTAACTCCTGGATGCCGCTTCCTGCTTCCATGTATGGAGCCCCCTAGCCTAACGCTGCCCTGATCCCGACCATCTTGTAGTTCAGCTCTGTTCACATTCATCCCGTGTTTGTCTTGAATTGGAGGAGACTGTGCTGTTCTGCTTTTGTCTGGAGCATTAACATATCCTTTTATCTAGTTCCTTGCAACAGGCAACTCCTAGCCCATGAGAGGCTTTATTTGCTCAACATTTGTCCCGTTGACCTTCTTTCAAGTTCAGTTTAGTTCAGACGCCCAGTCGTGTCCGACTCTTTGCGACCCCATGAGCCACGGCACGCCAGGCCTCCCTGTCTGTCACCAACTCCTGGATTTCACCCAAACTCATGTCCATTGAGTCGGTGATGCCATCCAACCATCTCATCCTCTGTCATCCCCTTTTGCTCCTGCCTTCAATCTTTCCCAGCATCGGAGTCTTTTCCAATGAGTCAGCTCTTTGCATCAGGTGGCCAAAGTATTGGAGCTTCAGCTTCAGCATCAGTCCTTCCAATAAATATTCAGGACTGATTTGCTTTAGGATGGACTGGTTGGATCTCCTTGCAGTCCAAGGGACTCTCAAGACTCTTCTCCAACACCACAGNAGCGGCCTCTGCAGGCCACTCCCCACGCCTCCGGAATGAGAGCCTGCCTTTTAAACGAGATTTCCAGGTGATCTGCATGAACCGTGGAAGTCTGAGAAGTGCCGTCTGTGTGGAGGTGACCCTGTGCCCTGGCTTATGGATTTGTGGGGCTCCTGTTCACATGCTGTCCTCGTTTAGATAGTTGATTGTGTGGTTTCCCTCTTCATAGTGAGCTGGATGCTTCATTCTCTGACGTCTGAAGACTCTGATGCAGACGCCCTGGCATCACTTTGAGCTCTCCGGAGAACAAGCTGGACTGGAGGAGGCTGCAGTGCGGTGAGGGATGCTGGAGGGGATTGTGGCAAAGGACTGCCGTCTGTATTGTGCTGAAAACCACAGCAGAAGGTGGCTGGCCTTCTGTTCTTTCCCACAGGGTAGCTTCAGCTTCTCTGGCCGATGAACTGGGAGGTGCTGGGGTTTCTCAGAGGGGTGTGCGTTTATTTTTGGCCCTGCAGCAAGGCGTCTTGCCCACTGAAAGGGGGCAGACCTGGAGTCTTCTCTCCATTCTTGGCAACAGCCTACAGGGCACTGAATTCTACCTTTTTGTAAAACTGTTTATATCGTGGCCTCCGTAAGAGCCTCCTGTGGCTGCTACAACAGATTATCATGAACTGGGTGGCTTAACACAGCAGGAATTTATTCTCTAACAGTCTGGAGGCCGGAAGTCTAGGTCAGCATCCCTGGGATGAAGTCAGGGTGTTGGCAGGCTGCACTCCCTCCGGAGGCCCTGGGGGAGGTCCTTCCTGGTCTCTCCCAGCTGCAGGTGGCGGCCAGCGTTCCTGGGCTTGTGGCCGCATCAGTCCATCCTCTGCCTGCATATCCATACGGCCTCTTCTTCTTCCTCTGTCCCTGTCAAATCTCCCTCTGCCTCCTCTTAGAGGACCCTTGTGGTGTCATTTAGGGCCACCTGGATCATCCAGGATAATCTCCCTGTTTCAAGGTCCTTAATTTAGTCACACTTGCAAAGTCCCTTTCACCATGTGAGATTGCGTTTACAAGTTCCGGGGGTGGGACGTGGGGATTTTGAGGTGGGGAGACCTTTTCCAGACAACCGCAGCATCCAAGAGAACAGGACGGTGGTACTGCCAGGGAGACCAAACGGAGCGCCCCTCTCCAAGAAGAGCTCATAGAAGGTGTTTTTCTAAAAGAAAGAGATTGCTGAGTATTTGTTGAGTCTTAACCATTTTATGTTTCAACCCCCCTCCACCCCTTTCTAGGCGGTAAGGCTTTTAGGGGAGAGCTCTGTGGCTGCTGTCCTTGGCTTCTGGGGATTAGCTGGGACCCTTGAGTGCAGGAATTGGGGTAGATTAAAGTGGGGAGATTTCAGAGGACGCACTGGTGAGGGGTATGCTTGCACTTATTCCAAGTGCAGCAGCTGAAGACCAAGTTAGGTGCTTTAATTGGAAGCAGAAACTCTGAGTGCAGCCTATGCCCTAGGGCTGTGTGTATTGTATTCAGACTCTGGGTTCTGGGGCTGGGTGCCACCCATCAGGCTGGGTGGGCACCAGCTGGAAAGGGGGGTTTCTCCTTCAGGGCAAAAAATGCTTAGGGCTGGATGGAAGCCAGCTCCCCTCTGTGTCCGAGACCCCCCTGAGATGCTATGGGCGCCCCTCCCCATGGCCCCCCTCTTGGAGGCGTGCACGCTGCTCCTGGGAGGGCCGCCACCGCTGCCCAGGGGGCTGAGCGAAGCCAGGACGGGGCCAGGCGGACACCGGGCACCATCGCTGCCCCGTCCTCTGCCCCGCTCCCCCTCCACAGAGCACGCCGAGCGCCTGGAGCCGTCTCTTCGGAAGCCTGGCAGGACTGCCTCTCCTCGGCGGACGCTGCAGTTGTAAATCCTGTAACCCTGGAGAAGAGTTCACTCCATCACGGCATTTCACACTCTCCTCTGCAGAGCGTTGGTGACTTAACTAACCTACTTGCAGATGTAGGTGCTGAAGGATACATTCCCCCATGCCTCTCCATCCCATTCTCAGTCGTCATGTGCTTAAATTGCAAATCCTCATGAACTGTAACCCAGTGTCTTATGGCTCTTGATCCTACGTTTCCCTGAAGACCTTCTGTCTTCATATGCATCAGAGTTAGAGCACGTGGCTGCTAGAGAAGGGTATAGCTGTATTGAACCCCGCAGAAACCCCCTCTATTGAAATAAGGCCAAGAGCATGGCTTAATACTCCTGGTGACAGACGGTGCCAAGTTTGGCTTCAAAGCCAACTGTTTGCCCTCAGAACCAATTGTTTGCCTAACGCCATTGTGCCTGCTTGTGGAAAAACAGGTCCCAGAAGGTGCTAAGCTAGAGGGGACAGACACATTTATCATCAACACACTCCCGTTTCCGTGGGAGCCAGTGCGTGCTTCTCCTTATGGAGCTTATTTTATAAAACCCTTGCTTCCCTCCGTAGGCACTCACTCCCTCTCTTTCCATCTCCAGGAGACCTTCTTCCTATAATTTTAGAAAAGATTCACTGATGCCTTAACGTTTACAAAAATTTGGAAATAAAATGAAGGCAGAGGATCACTGAGTTCTGACCAAAACCAGTAATGGTTCATTGCTGAATGATTGTTTTCCCTTGAGGAAGCTAAGAAGATATTTGCAAGTACCCCCGCAACTGGCCCTTCCCCCTTGAAACAATTGATTCTTTTGAGCTCAAAATGTTGTTTCATAAGCACATTTTTTATGGCTAAGAATTGGGGTTTGCAGAGAGAAAATGACAAGCCTGTAATTGGCATACTTGGTATGAAAGTTTGCTTGCATATAAGAGATTCATGTTTGTAATTTCGTTTTAGGAAAACATTCTAAGCATCCAGAGAACCGCAGGAGGGCACGGGCTGTGGGAACCTCTCTCCAGAACCACCTGGTTTCAGATTCACCCATAAAAATGGAACCACATGGAGTTTTATTCCAGTATTCTGGGCTCCATGGGCGTTTTCACCCAACTGGAGATGAAATCCAAAGTGCAAACATTTGGCGGCTGGCAGTTTCTGACTACATTCACCATTGTATATTATCCTTTTTTTTTTTTTTTTTTGGTCTCTATTCCGAGTTCCTAATTAGGCCTGTGTCATGTCACGCTTGGCTCCTTTGATTTCCTGTGTGCTAGCTGTCACTGGGGCTTAGCCACAACCCGAAACATCTCATGGACACAAGGAAGGCAGGGGCGCACCATTAGCCGCGTCTCCCAGCGCCAGGAGAGCGGGGCGCCCCCTGGCCTGGCGTCTGGTGTGCGGCCGCTCGTCCGTCCTCTGCCGCCCCTCACCTTGGCGCACCAGCACAGTGATGGGGCCCTGGCTCTGTTATCCCTGTTAGATGAGGGCAGGTGCAGAGATCTCTGTCTGACTGTGGGAAGTCTTCTCTTGGCTTTACATTTTAATGGAAAATTCCTACAACAACAGTGTAAAAATGAGAAGTAAGTTCCTGTTTTCTGTGTTGATATCTGTCTGTCTTTCTGAATAAATAACATCTTACTCCACACTTGGCTTTGTGAGCCTCCTGCACTCCTCTGGGATGTTACTCCCCAGGAGCTCTCTCTCTGACGCCATGTGGCCTGCCCAGCACAGATGCAGTGTGGTTTTCTCTTTTCCGCACCTCTCCAGATGGCTGTTTAGGATTTTCCAGTTTTTCACGTTTGTAAGGCCAAGGACACCTTTACTTATTCTCTGGGACACTTGTGAGGTGGTTTCTATGGGAGACATTCCTACAAACAGAGCAATATTCCTTTACTAACTAAATTGTGAGCAGATGATCTGCCCTGAGAATCCGAGGAAGCGGATGTTGGTGGGGTCAGGCTCGGGGAGGTGCATTTTGATATCATCTCATTGAGTACTTTGGGGCTTCCCTGGTATCTCAGCGGTAAAGAATTTGCCCGAAATGCAGAAGCTACAGGAGACGCAGATTTGACCCCTGGGTCAGGAAGATCCCCTGGAGGAGGGCATGGCAACCCACTCCAGTTTTCTTTCTTGGAGAACTCAGTGGCCAGAGGAACCTGGCGGGTTACAGCCCGTGGGGTCAGAAAAAGTCATACGTGACCGAAGCAACTTAGCACATAACACGTTTAGTCCTGACTGTGGTCCCAGGATAGTGATTTTACTTGGTTCATGGAGACGATGACTCTGAGGTTCTATAATTTGTCTTAGGCACCACTAGGGGAACAGGTGCCTTGGGATTGGAACCCCAACTTTTCACACCACGTCTGGAGCTTTTTTTCCCCCAATAAGCCTGTCTTTGCATATAGCTGTGTATATCTGTGTGACAGTCAGTGGTTTAATCCCGCTCCAGTGTTCTTGACTGGGAAATCCCATAGATAGAGAAGCCTGGTGGGCGACAGTCCATGGGGTCATGAGGAGTCAGACACGACTTAGAGAATAAACAACAGCAACTGGTTTAATCGCCTACAATGGCTGACGGTGCCCAAAGGATGAGTGTAGTGGTCCTCAGCAGGGGCTTCTGGGAAATTCTCGTTCATGGGAAGAACCTACCGGCGGAGTTCCTCTCTAACAGCAAAACCACACAAAACTATCAACATTCTTCTCTTGTTCCCATCTTTGGTGACTTAGTGTGTAAAACTACAGTTGTCCCCATGGCCAGGGCCTGGAGATGTAGCTTTTTTTTTTTTTAATGCCAATTTATCTGTGTTTTTTCCCCCCTCAGTTTTAAATACATACAATTTTATTTGCCAATAAAGTATAGACTATCACATGACCTGATATACATGTGCATGGTGGAAGGATCACAATTTCCAGATACTGTATACATCACTGGCAATTATAGTCACCATTCTGTATGTTAGACGCTCAGAGCTTACTCTCATAAGTCAAAAGGTACACACTTTCAGTTACATCCCCCTGTTTCCTCATTCCCCTAGCCCTGGGCAATCATCATTCTATTCATTTTATTTGAAATCAGCCTTTTTTTTTTTTTTTTTAAGATTTCCCAGAGTCCTTATATGGGCTTTCCTGATGGCTCAGTTGCTAAAGAATCTGCTTGAAATGCAGGAGACCCCAATTTGATTCCTGGGTTGGGAAGATCCCCTGGAGAAGAGAAAGGCTACCCACTCCAGTATCCTGGCCTGGAGAAGTCCAGGGACCGTATAGTCCATGGGGTTGCAAACAGGTGGACACGACCGAGCAGCTTTCACAGGACTCAAGTCACACAACGTGGAGTATTGGTCTTTGTCTGGCTCATTTCACTCAGCCTGATACCATCTGGTTTATGTTGTCACAAAAGGCAAGGTTCCCTTTTAATGGCTTAATATTATTCCATCATGTCACACATGTCACACTTTCTGTATCTGTCCATGTGGGGATGAATGGACGCGCAGGCCGTCCCCATGTCTTGGCTGTTGCGTGTGCCCCTGCAGGGAACGCGGGGGTGCAGACAACCCTGTGAGATTGCGGTTTCATCTCCTTAGAGCCCAGGATTGCCAGATCACGTGGTAGAGTATTTCTAACTTTTGAGAAGCCTCCATCCTGTTCCCCACAGTGGCTCTGTCAGTTTACATTCTGGCCAGCGGTGGACGAGGGTTCCCTTTCCTCTGTGTCTTCATCAGTGTCTCTCTGTTGTCTTCTGAAGATATCCCTTGTAACAGGTGTGAGGTGATGTCTCACTGTGGTTTTGATTTGCAGTTGCCTGAGGACTGGTAATGTTAAGTACTCGTACCTGTTGGCCACTTGTACGTTGCCTTTATTAAAACGTCTATTCAAGTTCTCTGCCTATTTTATTTTTTAAAATTAAAGTATAGTTGGTTTATATATTCATATATATATTTATTTATATATTATATATAAGTCAACCATAGTTGATATAATAAGTATGATTACATATATATTTATATGAATTATATAAATAAACATATTTTATATAAATCAACTGCACTTCAATGTAATATATTACATTATTTGGTTTCAGGTGTACAACATAGTGATCCAACATTTTTTGTAGATTATAATCCATTTAAGGGCTTCCCTGGTGGCTCAGAGGTAAAGAGTCCACCTCCAATGCAGGAGATATGGGTTCGATTCCTGGGTCAAGAAGACCCCCCGGAGAAGGAAACGGCAGTCCACTCCAGTATTCTTCCCTGGAAAATTCCAGGGACAGAGGAGCCTTGTGGGCTAGAGTCGGACATGACTGTAACTAAATAGCAACTCCGTTTAAAGTCACTATGAAGCGCCGGCTCTGTCCCCTGCGTCGTGCGGCACACATGTGCAGCTGCTTCATTCTGTTCGCGGTAGTCTGTGCCTCTTTCTCTGCTCCGCATCCTTCCCCTGCCCGCCTCCCCTTGCCCACTGGTCACCACTGGTTTGTTCTCTGGCTTCTGTGATTGAAGTGCCCCACAGAGGACAGAGTTAGAGGGAGGCTGGGCTGTCCACTGGGACGGGTGCTGAATCCCAAGGGTCGAGTGGCAGACACCCCACCTCTCCCAGCACGTGGGCAGGACCCTGTTTAAGGATGAGCTCAGACCTAAGGATTCATGGCGCCAGAAAGTAGCCCCTTCACAGCGATGGCAAGCTAGACGGCGCCAGGCTCAAGGCAAGCAAGCAAAGTACAGCTGAGAGGACGGGCAGACACACACCCGCAGACCCGCACTGCAGGCATGTGGACGGCGGCAAAGGTGCCAGGCATCTCATAAAGGAATCTTGCAAGATGAGAAGGGAAGCTGCTTGGATGTTTAAACCCGGACCTTCTGGATACAGACAGCTAAGAAAAGCCCTTTCCGGCAGGAGGCTTTGCCTCTCAGAACCTTCATGGAGGGACATTGTAGATAACGTGGTTTCTGTTACAGGGAGCAGAGAGCAGAATTTTAGCCTAATGGGCAGAATTAACCTTCTCTGTTTCATTGTTTTCCAGATTCATTGTAACCAAGGGCACACATATTTGCCTCTTGTCCTAAAAAATCCATTATATTTGATTTTTTTGTTTTGCTTTTGTACTGTCATTTCAAAGAATCAAACAATTTTTAGTAATCAGTGTTTGCAGCTTAAGATAACATTGGTTGAATTTTTCATATTCATAGGCAAGTTTCAACCTTTAATATCCACCAGAGTTCAATGAATTTATTTCCTCTTTAAGGACCTAAAGGCGATCTGAATCATTTTTACTGTCATGTAACATCCCCAAACAATATTTTATGAGGCCGAGTTTAGTTTGTGGTTAATAGATTCAGGCTTAGTTAAGGCGTTCACATGGGCAGCTCCTTGTTTTAGAAATGTCTGTTTATTATCAGTTTCATGCGGATGGAGCTACTTATTCACTCTTCAGAAACCCTTTATGACTCCTAATTAAAGTCTTTGTCTGAACACAAAATAATTAATACGTGAGCTGAAGCCAAGGGAAAGAAGCAACTGTGAAATCGTCACTCGGCTGTATGGTAAGCAGCATTTAATCATTAGAGGAGCAGTGTTTGCACTTTTGGAAAGAAAACAAGGCCAGACTTCATGTTTATTTAACACTTTGACTAGTTCTTCTCGGAGGTCTGAAATGAGCCTTATGGAGCGCCGCAGCAGTAAATCACGGGTTCTGGAAATTACGGGGTCTTAAACAGTAGAGTCATTTTAAACCTAAATAGTTTGGTGGTGCTCCGGCCCATAAAACTGACCTCTTAGAACAACATGGACTGTTTACACTGAAAGACAAGTAAAGGAAATAAAAACAACACATAAGCTATAGTGCTGCTGGGTGCCATTTACTTTGGTTGGGTTTGGGCTGGAAATCTGATCATGCTGATGGGCACGGAGCCCTCCTGTGCCACCAAAGAGGGGTCCACGTCTACACCCCGAGGCTCCCCCTGGTCTCTCCTGCCCCGTGAAGGCTGCTGCAAAGCACTGCCGGCTTTTCAGGGTGGGCTGTGGTCGCCAGCCCCCCAAAGGTGGAGATGTGTCCAGAGGAGACGAGATCTCATTAGTGGGCACACGAGGGCCGGGTGAAAATTCACAGCAGGTCCTTTTTATAGAAACTGTAAATAAAGGTGACTGGCCAGCCCGAGGGACTGGTCACGGGATGAGGGATTTTCACCTCTGGGTCACTGCTTCCAGCTACACCTTGACGGAGACCTGAGGTCCCCAGTGCGGCAGTGGTGTGTGAGGCTGGTACTTGGGGAGGGGCTTTGAGCTCCATCTGGAGAGAGGTGTGTGGGTGCCCTGGGGGAAGGGTGACGGGGAGGCGGGTGAGTGGAGACAGAAGGTCACCCCGGTGCTCACCTCGGGACTGCCGGCTGGGGTCTGGGGTCTAGGGTCCAGGTAAGGACAGTGGGGCTGGAGAGCGAGAAGCACTGGGGGAAGAAGGCCTCAGACCTGGCCTCCAGCGCTCTGCTGTGCCCTCTGCCAGACGCCTGTGTTTCCTGGGCTCTCGGAGCGGCTGTTCAAATCCTGCAGGGGGCCCCGGGGCGGTTCTGGCATGGCCTCTCCTCCGGATCCTTTGTGGCCAAATACACTTTGGCTCAGAGCACGTGCTCTGAATACTGAATACTCGCTCAGTCATGTCCGACTCTTTGCAACCCCACGGAGCCGCCTGCATTTTTATAGTGATTTTTGTTGCCAAGACCAAGCCAAGGGCACATCCCAGGATACCCCCTCTACCTCCATACAGCCCCTGCCCCACATATGTTATATATTCATTTTTGATAATTTGGAACATACAGAAAAGCAGAAATGATAAACTAACTCACCTGGTCATAACCGTTAGCAGGTTTGCACATGTCTGTCCTCTGTCCACCTGGTTTCTCATGCAGTTGTGCTGTTTGATACGAGCACATGATTTTGTAATATTTTGCTGAGTGCACCTGCGGTAATTAGGAAGCCAGTCTCCTACTGTTGGACATTCCGGTTGCTTCCAGTTTTGTGCAATCCTAACGTCCTGAGCTGTCTGCGAGTCATCACCGGGGCTTCCCCTAGTGATAAAGAACCCACTTACCAATGCAGGAGACATGAGACATATGGGTTTGATCCCTGGGTGGGACGATCCCCTGGAGGAGGGCATGGCAACCCACTCCTGTATTCTTGCCTGGAGAATCCCATGGACAGAGCAGCCTGAAGGGCTGCAGTCCATGGCGTTGCAAAGAGTCGGACACAACTGAAATGATTTAGCAGGCAAGCAAGCAATGCCTGCAATCTGCGATTCATCAAATTGGGCAGCCTCTGCTCTCCCTGGGCCCATCTCCCTGGGGGCTGATCTCCCATCTCCGTGGGCACCCATTTCCCGGGGGACCCATCTCTGTAGGGGCCCATCTCCCAAGGGACCATCTCCCTGTGGGCCCATCTCCCAGAGGCCCATCTTCCTGGGGGCCCATCTCCATGGGGGCCCATCTTCTTGGGGGCCCATCTCCATGGGGGCCCATTTCCCTGGGGGCCCATCTCCCTGGAGGCCCATCTCCCTGGGGGCCCATCTCCCTGGGGGCCCATCTCCTAGGGAGGGGAGGTGTGNTGGGGGCCCATCTCCTTGGGGGCCCATCTCCTGGGGGACCATCTCCTTGTGGTACCCATCTCCCAGGGGACCATCTCCTTGTGGTACCCATCTCCAAGGGGCCAATCTCCCTGTGGGCCCATCTCCCAGAGGCCCATCTCCCTGGGGGCCTATCTTCTTGGGGGCCCATCTCCATGGGGGCCCATTTCCCTGGGGGCCCATCTCCCTGGAGGCCCATCTCCCAGAGGCCCATCTCCCTGGGGGCCCATCTCCTAGGGAGGGGAGGTGTGGCTCTCAAGGCCCCCCTACGCTTGGCTCCTCTTGACCTTCATGACCCCGTGGCTCCCGTTCCTCTGCTGCCCACTCTCCCTGGCCCTGCAGCTCTGGAGGAGGCTGGGATCAATAGCTCACGCCCTATCCACACCTCCTGTTCAGTAGGCATTTCTTTACACCCGCTGTGGGTGGGCCCCAGGCCCAGGTGACTGGAGGATGACGAGCGAGGCTCCTGTGATCAGCTGCCCTCAGTGTGCGCGGAGGGAAAAGGAAGCCGAGACCGTGCCTGCCATCCCCCCGGTGACTGCTGGACCGCCATCAAGGACACGACCCAGCATCACGTGCTGTCGGGGACGGAGGAGGCCACGTGGTTTGTGCCGCAGGTGAGGGCTCAGTTGAGCTTCGAGGAATGGATGGGGGCCAGGGGCGCAGTGAGGAGGGAGGGGCGTCTAGGCTCAGGGGCCTCAAGGGCTGGCAGTTGCGTGTTGTCCGCTGAAGCCGGAGCACATCTCGTAAATAGAGTGACTTTGTGCATCTCTTTAGGTATCTTTGTGATCTTTCCGAGCAGCCTAAGACTCACCACTTCTGGGGGCAGAGTCCACACTGGAGGGCGAGCTAGCTGGAAGCTGTGTCCAGAGGTGGACAGATGTTGGCTCTGGGGCTGTCCACCTGCTCCCCTCTGGATGTGGCTGAGGTGGCCTCTCACTCTCAAAGTCAAGGTTCAAGTGCTTGTCATGAGTCCTAAGCACTCTTCTCTAGTGGCAGCCAAGCCATCTCAGGGGCTCTCTCTTCACATGGAATGCATTTCCCTTTCTGAGTCCATCGCTTTTCAAGGACACCAGAAAGTCCAAGGACTGAGGTTCAGATTCAGTATTTCGGGAGCTTGAGGGGGTCTGCTGTAGCCTTTATTAAGCCTCTGATGGACAGGTCACTGTAAATCTAATTATTAATCTTTAGGAAACTTGACCCTTCAGTTAACCGAGTCATAATTGTATCGTGGACCATCAAAAACCTTGCATTATTAATGAGCATTTAAGGTCAACATTCGTTCACTTCGCTTTATTGTCTGTGATATTTATCACTTGTAATATGACTTCCTGGTTAATTATACAAAACCATGTAGCATTCACTTTTGATTAATGTGGAAAGTTCATGCAGACTTTGTTAAAAAAACATTTATTATGTGTGATGTATTATAATAAACCGTTTTTTTCCCCAAGCTTTGTCCTATGTACATATGTTTTCAATATTTAGAAAATTTTCCCATGTGGAGGAACTTCCTAATACATGAAATTGAGAAAATTTAATAAATCATGTTAGCCACCTGCACAATGTGTGTTTTTTATTGTGATACGATCTTCTGGTGGGAAGGCTGGGGTCATAACTTAGGCAAGATGATAAACGCATTTTAACTTGAAGGAACTGCTGTGAAATCGTATTCCAGGCGTTCTCTGATTGCACTGGGGATCACGGGGAGGAGTGGAAGGAGTATGTTCTTGGCGTCTCAAGACTTGGGCCGTAATTAGCTGTGTGACCTTGGGCAAGTTACTCCGCATCTCGTCATCTCATAAATTAATCTGCATTCATTGATTGATACCTCCCCAGCCTCGCTCACGGGGCAGGGTGGAGGGTCAACGACTCCAGGGCCTGTGAGCGGTCTTTGTGTGGGGAAACACGCCACGCCAGGTTGCCGTGATCATTTTGGGTGGGATTCCCTCCAGTTCCTCTTGCAGCTGTGGCATTAGCCCTGGTCCTTGCTGGGCAGAGGCTGGTTCTGATGGAGAGAAGCCAGTTTGGTGATGGACAGTCTGTAGCATAAACAAGCTTCCAGAAAGGGCGAAGGAAGCCAGGTGGGTGTGTGATACGGGCTGAATGGAGTCCCTCCACCCCCGCTCCCTAGTTCAAATTTGGCCAGCACCTCGGAGTGCGACTGTGTTTGGAGATGGAGACTTCAGACAGGTGATCGAGGTAAAATGAGGCCATGGGGGTGGGGGAGGCTAATCCAGGGATTAATCGCATGGGCGCCCTGGGCTCTGCGGATGGACCCTGCACTCAGGCCCCACCCGGGCCCGCCCAATGTCCGCTGTCCTGTCTGGTCTAGATCGCCTGGGGGAAGGGCCACCTGAAACTCTGGTGGGAACGAGAGCCAGGAAGGCCCTCAGCCCGGACACACGCCCGTGGAGCTCACAGTAAACTGATCGCGGCCATGCTCCTCGGCGTGTGGCAGGCAGGCCCCCGACTGCAGGCCCCCATCAGGGCTTCTAGTGTCTTGGAGATGCACGTGAGTCTGGCCTCTGTCTCCTCATCCTTTATAAAGGGGCCACCTTGTACGTTCACGTGCCAGAGGGAGCTAGGGGTGGATGTTTAAAAGGCACGCGATCCCCAGGACTGTGCACCGAGAAAATCGTCTTGTTCCACGCTCATGGGAAGGTGGGGCCCTAAGACTTGGCCCCCTTTTCTGTCACATCTGCGTGTAGGAGGGTGAGGGTCTAAGGCCCTCCGGAGAGACGTCAAATCACCAGGAGACGCAGGCAATGGGAGTGTGGATATTAGGTCGGAGGACTTCCCCCTAGTGGGCACCACCAGCTGTGAATGGTCTGGGGCTGGAAGGAACCCACGGGGGCTGTGCCCTTGTCGGTCAGTCAGCTACTGGGTGGCAGCTATGGGATTAGAGGCAATTAGAAGGACGCAGTTTATAGAAAACAATGGGAACTGCTGGAGGAGGAGAAATGCTGGCCTGACTTACTCTGTTGTCTGCTGTTGCTGTATAGCTCAGTCCTGTCCAACGCTTTGCAATCCCAGGCACTGGAGGCCGCCAGGCTCCTTTGTCCATGGGACTCTCCAGGCAAGAATACTGGAGTGGGTGCCGTTTCCTTCACCAGGGATCTTCCCGACCCAGGATCGAACCTGGGTCCCCTGCTTGGTTCACTAGAGAAAGACTGATTTGTTCTGAGAGGGACCAGAGTGTGTGCAGGCTGAGGACTCTTGGGGACATTTTCAAGGGCTTGGGACATCGAGAGAGGAGTCTTACAGAGAGGGGCGTCTCATCCGTTCGGGCCCCAGCTTTTCCTGGACAAGGAACTGGGGGGTGTGAGGAGCTGCTGTGCGGAGTGAAGCTTCTGCACCCCGGCCCCGCCTGTCTCGCTCCCTCCCTCCCCTGGGCTGGGGCTCGGTCTTCCCACAAACCATGTCCCACCTCTCCCTGGGGATAGCTCAGGCCCAGAGGCCAGTGACTAATTTCCCGAGCCACCTTCGCCATGAAATATTCTCTTATTTAAAACATTTTTTGATAAATTATCTGTCAACAGTAGACGAAGTTAACATTTCTTTTGATCGATAAAATAAATATTGAGGTTATGAGCTAGATACCGTCTGCATTTCTTAGGACTGTTGCATGTTTCGGTGTTCCGCCGATTCTAGCACGTGTGCTCTGACAAATTTTGCCGAGCTGTTATACTTTTCATTCATAAGACATGACGGGCTTGTATGAATTTCCTCCACGTGTGAAATCTATCTAATGTTAACATTCCTCAATTGGAGTTGGTTATAAGTAACGGACCAAGAGATGTGAAGCGGGGCACACGATTTCTTTGTGTTGTACCTGTCAGGGCAACGGTTACGTTTTTAGTATTTAGCAAATAGTTTAGCACCACTTGGACCCAGATTACTTCTATTGAAGAGAGAGGGCTCTGTCACAGTTTGTCTAAATTAAAAGTCTTTAGCCAATCTGCGGCCAAAATATAAATAGTGTAAAGAGCTTGGAGACAACATTTATTTCGTATGTACATTAATGGGCACTTCCATTTCTCCTGGAGGCCAGAATCCACTTTGAAATTCATGTTTGATAAATTCCCCGGCTTCCTGAGTAATTTAACTGTCTACAGGGCTGTAGATCCTCGGACTGCAGCACTGAACCTCAGGGACGTGTGTACCGTTTCTGCATATCCAAGTTCAAATATATGCTCAAGATTGGTTTAAATTTTAAGTTGCTGATCTTACTTCTGATAGACTTGTTAGCTTATCCTCCATTTCATTTCTAAAACCTGCCCCTAATCCTCAAATAGTCTCTTCTTGAACACGTCTTTGCTAAATTCATCGATTGCATTAGTAAAATGTATATTGAGCAGTCATTCTGCAAGCGTGCCTAACATGAATGGTGCTGGTGCCTCCGTTCAAAGACCAGGAATTTCATAATCTAGCTGCCAGTTATCACCTGCCTTCTAATCACTTAAGACTAAGACTAAGCACAAAAACGAATACATTTTCGTGTCTGTTCCAGTACATCTGCAGCATTTTCACCCGTTCTCAAATTTTAACTAGTTTTGATGCGATCAGGTTTGCTATATAAAATGCTAACCTAGTCTTAATTTTTTTGTGTATTATAATAATTAACATTTTTTGGTATTACTATTTTTTCCAAATAAAGTTTTTAACTATGGTTATTGATAAAAGTGAGTAACTGACTTTTTCTCCCTAGTCTATTTTTAAAGGAAATTCTGAGCATTATTAAATGAATTCTGCAAACACTGAATTCAGGCCATTTGCTCTATTCATAAACAACTTTTTCTTAGGCATGTTAAGATTCCCCAAGCATTTTAATAAGTATGTCTGCTTTTTGAAATTGTGACCCTCTTAATCACCTTGGACTATCACTTGCATTTGGTGGGCGAAGGGACTGGGACTCAGAAGTTGAGATGCTGTTGTGCCCGGGGTAGTGCTGGTTCTAGAAACCCAGGAATGCCGTACCTCAGGCCAGGGCTGTGCTGAATGTAGTCTGTTTCTCCCTCAACTGGATTACAGTCTCCTGAAAACAGCTCTCCCAGCGAAATACGCGTTGGTTCAAATCGCAAAATTCCGTCTGTTTTCCTCCTGTTTATCTCTTTTCCGTCTGCCCTGTTCGTGGAGCTCACCTACCCTAGGCCAAGCGCAGGCGCAGCTGGAGACTGGTACTCTGCGTCTCAGCAGCTATTTCTTCTCCCAAATCGGCTCAGAATTTTGAGGCCTTTCTTACTTTTATATTTTTCTCCTCTACAAGGAAATTAGTGTAAGGGAAAAAAAAAATCCTTCTGTGTGGCCTGTTCTGCAGGACTTAGGAACTTCCTCGTCTTAGTTTTCAGGTCCAACCTGACTTAGCAGCGCCAGAATTCAAATTTACAGTCTCTGGGGCAACATTTTAATAGAGTTTTTCCTGGTGTTAAAGCTTAACTCTGGTGTTATATTCATACTCTACCATGGAGGTTTAACCACCCAATTTTATTAGCAGCAAAATAAAAGTATCAGGGAACTGAAATCTCGGTGTTTGTGTCCTGGGAGGGAGCAGCCTTGCCCCCTTCTCCCAGTGGTAATTTACATCTTCTTGGATCAGGGTGCCCGTAAACTTGGAGAGCGGTAAAAAAAAGAAGCCATTTGAGAACATTTCTGCCTTAAATGAATTATGTGTAGCAAAAGAATACCCAGCCCGTATTATCTTTGCCTTTTCAAGGAAATAAAGCTTTGATAGCAGGGGTATTTGATACAGTTATGCACCCTGGACAAAGATTACTTCAGAGGCTAAATTAATAGATCTGGAACATGAAAATGAGAATAATGAACCCATCTCATTTGAAGATTTTTTCCCCCAGATCACTTCTAGCGAACACGTTCGGGGCTTTCGGAAGAGCGTTGGGTCCTGCACTCCGTGTATGAGCTGTGTGGCCTCAGCCCCGGCGGCTGCGTGCGTCCCAGGCTGTGCCCGGGATGCTGGTGCCACCTTGTTAGGGTGCACTTTCACGCCGCTAGACTCAACATGTGAAAGCGAAATTGCAGCACTTGGTCTAAAAGGAGCTAAGGAGGGTCCGTTCAATGGCTGAAGATTGGTCAAGGTTTAACTTCTCATTTTATTCTTAAATTTCGCTGGAGTGCAGTCGCTTTACAATATTGTGTTAGCCTCTACTGCACGCAGAGGGACTCTGCGGCGCGTGGACATACATCCCCGTTGTTCGGATTTCCTTCCCTTTTTGGTCCGCACAGAGTAGAGCTCCCTGAGCTGTCCAGTAGGGTCTCATTAATTGCCTATTTTACATGTAGGATTAATCTTGGGTACATGCCAGCTCCAGTCTCCCACTTCCTCCCACCCCTCCTTTTCCCCTTGGTGTCCTTATATTGGTTCTCTACGTCTGTGTCTCGGTTTCTGCTCTGGGAATAGGTTCACTGGCAGCATTTCTAGTTTCTCATTGTAAGCAGAGCACCCTGGACTCACGCCAGGGGGCTTGAGCCTTGGCTCTGCTGCTCACGTTTCCAAGTTGCTTCAAACTCATCATAGCTTCCTTTGTCCACGATGTGGGGATAAAGATGCCCATGCTCTAGTTCTTGTAGGAAGGTCTCAATGAGATAATGGGAGAAAGTGCTTTAAAAAAAAGATGAAATGCCCTGCATTGCTGGCCTCTGGGAAGGGCAGTCACTGGGCATTTTTCATCTGTCCCCAGGACTTTCTCTCTTGGGTCAGAAGTGGGGTTGGAGGAATTACCATTTGCCTTCACTGGAGGTGCCAGCTAAAACACCATGCACCCAGCTAAACGTGCCCTTTAGATAAACAATGAATATTTTGGGGGTAAGTATGGCCCACATACCTATATCAAACGTTATTTGCTGTTGGTCTGAGATCCAGATTTTCCTGAGCACCTTTCAAGGGCCAACTCTGGCAACCCTAGCTTTCTCACCTTGATACAGAAGGGCTTCCTTCCTTTCAGCTTCCATCAGGATCTCAGATCCCAGCCATTGGCTGAACACAGTTTCTGGGGGCACCTGGATGTGAGGTCCCCCAGAAACTGTGTTTCTGGATTTGAGGTCAGATATTAGCTATGGCATTCATACACCTTAGCATGTGACCCTTGACCTTGCCGAGCCTCAGCTTTCAAAAAAAATATATGCGTCTAGTTGATTTACGCTGCTGCATTAGTTTCAGACGTACACCCAAGTGAGTCGGTCATACGCATATCCACTCTTTTTCGGATTTTTCTTCCATTTAGGTCTTGACAGAGGGCACAGCAGAGTTCTCTGTGCTACTCAGCAGGTCCTTATTCGCTACCTACTGCACATACGGTAGAGTGTATATGTCACCCCAACCCCCAGTCCATCCCGCCCCAGCTTCCCGCCCCAGGAACCAGAGTTTGTTTTCTACATCTGTGGCTCTACTTCTGTTTTGTAAATAAGTGCATTATTTGCACTGTCTTTTTAGATTCTACACATAAATGGTATCGTTACGGTGTTTGTCTCTGTCTGACTCGCTTCACTCGGCGTGACAGTCTCTGTGTCTGCCCATGTTGTTGCAGATTGCACAGTCCCCTCCCTCTTCATGGCTGAGTCATGTTCCTTGTATATATGTACCACGTCTTCTGGATCCATTGCTCTGTGGATGGACATTTAAGGTACTTACTCCCATGTCCTGGCTACTGTGAATAGTGGCTGAGCCTCAGTTTGCACAGCTTTAAAATGGACCTCAGAGGTCTCCCATCAGGGTGCTCTCAGGATAAAATGAGCTGATGTGAATTCAGGGGACTCTTGAGAGCCGCAGGGCCGCAGCATTTCCGTGTGCCCTGCTCGGGAAGCAAAATCAACTGCGTGTCCTTTGTGTTATGAATGGTGGTCCAGTGCAGGGATACAGTAGTTTGATCGGGCTTTTCCAACAAAAAGTTTTGATCCAACCTATTCGCCCCTTATTTTAAGCTTTACCTGTCTTACACAGGCTTCACGCATTATCAGTGGATTGCTTTTATTTGCTTTGCCCGTTGCGGGCAGGAGCTGGGCTTCTGGTTCCACTTTGGGAGCAGGCACTGGAGTACGTGGCCCTTTAAAAGGAGCAGAAGGCCATGGCCCTGAAGTCTGGAGAAGCCAGCAGGGAGCTATGTGTCCTAGGCACCAGTGTCTTACTCCTCCTTGTAGTCAGTGAAGCACACCGTCGTCACTTTCAGAAGATGGCAGGGCCCCAGGGCTGGGGGATAGTCCATGTTGCTGTGCCTTCAGTCAAGGCCTCCAGAAGGTTGACTGGACCAGGAGCCAGGGCAGGACAGCGGCAGACGTGAAGAGGAGGGCGAAGTGGGGCCAATATGGGCTTCCCTGGTGGCTCAGATGGTGAAGAATCCGCTTGCAACGTGGCAGACCTGGGTTTGATCCCTGGGTTGGGACGATCCCCTGGAAGAGGGCATGGCACCACACTCCAGTGTTCTTGCCTGGAGAATCCCATGGGCAGAGAAGCCTGGTGGGCTGCAGTCCGTGGGATCGAAAGAGTCGGACATGGCTGAGTGACTAGGCACAGCGCTGGCCCACGCGGGGCGGGGGACGCTGGGCTTCCCCCTGCGGGCTCTGCCCTGGGGGTGCAGGGGTGGGTGTGGTGGACTCTGCTCTTGGCTCTCCACTCTCATTACCTCGCACATCCCCACCATCTGGCAGTTCCAGCCTTTTCCTGGCTTCTTCCAGGAGCCCGAGTTCACTTTTGCCGTTCCTTTCTTTTCCTCCCCACAAAGGCTGTGTTTTCTCAGCCATTCTCGGCATTTCCCTGTCCTTTCCTGGGAAGGAAAAGCTCACTCTCCCTCCTCCTGACCGCAGCATCCTCCCCGTCCTCCCCGTCGAGCCAGCAGTGCTTCCCAGGCATCCCATCAGGTCCATGTGGTCCGGCCACCTTGTTGACTTTCTGATTGGCTCTTTCTCTCAGCTGCATTTGGCCTTCTGATGCTTCTGAGAGTCCTTCTGCTCTGGTGGAGCTATTTGTAAGGTTTCCCCTGGGTCCTCTGAAGCGTCTGCCGCTTTCCTCCCCCACCCCCGTTCCCACTCTTTCTTTGTTTCCCATTGTTATGGCAGGCTTTCCTTGCCGCGACGCTGGTTTTTGTTTTTTTTCCCCCTTTTGGCTGAATTTTGCTTTATTCTCACAAAGCAGTGGGATTTTACTGTTCTGCGCCCACTGTGATTGATGGAAAAGAATATTGTACCAATTGGTTGAGATAAAAATTAGTGCTTTGCCACAGGGCAGCCAAATTAGTCACCAAAAGTGGGTGCGTAGAGTATTTTAAGAGTCTTTTGATTAATTCTTGTGATGTGAGACCTTTTGACACCAAGTTTTATGTGCTGCGAGGTGGGAGGAGGAAGAAGGGGCAACGGGTTATTACAGAGTTTACTTTCACCTTTAGTTGGTTTATTGACCTACTCTTCTGTGATATGAAATAAGGGCACTGCAGATCCAAGGGTGTCTCTTTTTGGACAGAGCAATTCCTGTGTGTGTATTTTCTAGAATGCAGCCTCAGGATTTCAGCCTAAAAGACTCAGAATAGAATGTTAGTCAAAATGCCTACAGTTATGGAAACAAAACAGCAAAAAGCAGTCCTTCTAACTCAGATAGGTGTCACTCAGCACCTAGAAGTGGCAGCTAATCAATTCTTTTATCACCCATTGAGAAGGAGAAAATTCTAATTTAACAGAGTGCTGATAGCAAATAATTATTCTCAAGAAACATTTTCTGACAGTGACTCATTTGTTCTTACTTTAACAACATATAAACATACTCTGTTTCTTAAAAGCTGTTGGCACCTTCCAGGGCTCCTTCCTGCATCACCGAAGGATTAGTTTTATTACAATCTACAATCTAACCTAAATTATAACAGCAGCAAGTTTTTACTTTTGCCATTTTAAAGTGCTGTTACAAAACACTGCAGCTGAGGATAGGGAACGTTGAGAATTTCGTTGGCTACACTCAAATGTGTAGTTAAAAAGTAAGTCTTCTGTAAGTCAAATACATTTGCTGATAGAAAGCAATTTAACAAAAAAACAGATGTATTGAATTCATAGCTCCAGTTAGCTGTGAGGTATGATGCTGGCACCGTGCTTTTATCTTGAAGAAGTGGCAAAGACTCCAGGTTTTATTCAGTTAGTAGAAATACATTTAAATGTCCTACATTGAAAATTTTACTTGTTGTGCTCAGTTAACAAATGTCTTCTATGAAATACTGCTGCAAGTGAAAATTGAGGGCAAAAGTATGTTACTGTTTCTTGGCAATTTGACCAAAAAAAAAAAAAAACCCACAAACCTCTATGAGCACTTCTGACTGGCTATTTTTGATGGTTATAAAAACGTTGGGCTTTTCTTTTTCTCTTTGTGACAGAAGGTTTGGTGAATGTACATATGTTGCATTTTCACTAATCTGTGAACCGAGTTTGAATTTGGATGAATCATCTAGAAACATATTGAACGGTTTGCCCACTTCTTGGATTTTTTAATTGCTATGATCGCTTTTTATCTCTGTTGCTCTCTGGTTAAAAAATAACCCGAGTTGTGGAGGGTGTGCTGTGGATGGCTTCCTAGTCTCCTTGCCCTGCCCTTGTCTGGGGAGTCGGGGCGCAAGGATCAGTACTGCCTGCCACAAGATGGTGCTCTGCAGATGAAGGTCTGTGAGTTTTGCCAAAAGAAGAATGTAATTCTCCTGGACAATCAGAGTGGCAAAAAAAAAAAACCCTATTATTTTGCTGAGTCTTTATCACAGGTCATCTACATCTGGGGCCCTGGATATAAAGGCTAATGTTCTCAAATATGAATGCGAGCCAGATAGAGTCCATGTAGAATTAAAGCACCGAAGGCAAGACAGGGCCTTATGTGTTTGCTGCTGCTGCTGCTAAGTCGCTTCAGTCGTGTCCGACTCTGCGTGACCCCATAGACAGCAGCCCACCAGGCTCCCCTGTCCCTGGGATTCTCCAGGCAAGGACACTGGAGTGGGCTGCCATTTCCTCCTCCAATGCCTGAAAGTGAAAAGTGAAAGTGAAGTCGCGACCCTCAGCGACCCCATGGACTGCAGCCTAGCGGGCTCCTCCATCCATGGGATTTTTCCAGGCAAGAGTGCTGGAGTGGGTTAAGTGTTTAGACAAACGTTTTTCACCTTGAAAGCCTTGTTTTCGGCCTCAGGGAGATTTGATCCATGGAAGGGAGGAGACCGGCTTTCTCCCAAACTAGGCTTCTCTTCGTTTTTCGGTTGCATGCTTGGAAGGAAGAATGATGCCCCTTAGAACAAGTTTTGCTTGGAATGACATTTCTAAACTCCGAGTCAAAACACCACGTGGCTGGCAGGCCTCAGTAGTTCATGCTCCTCCAGCTCCCACACTGCCCGCCACGCGGGAGCAGCCGCCCCGGGAGCGGACGCCTGGAGGCTGGCCCATGGCCAGTCAGCCCGGTCCACGCACGCGTTGCTTAGCAGCATGGGCCTGGGGATGCTGACACGTCGGAGGAGAGCAGCTCCAAGCTCACCCACCAACGACGGGAATAAATTTGTTAACCAGGGGAGGAGGAAGCTGGCCTGGCGCTGTTCCTCTAGGCCCGCCCGGCCTCCTGGTGCCGAGGAGGGAAGCTTCACTTACCATTCCCCTTTATGAGGGCAGGAGGGGGAGCCTTCCACGGTGCGTTGCTGCGATCCCTCAGGGGCAAATTTTTAGCTGCAGAATTTATGAGTTGCACATTTATTTGATTTGGCTTTTGGTTAATTTTTTTTTCTCCTCTTGTCAACCTGACAATACGAGGGCAGACGAATGCAGCCCCGTAGAAGAGGCAGTAAACGGAGCTGGTGGAGCTGCTTGAGAGGGGGCTTCGAGCTGCTCCCTGGGCCCTCCCTCTCCCCTCTGCCTCCCTCCTTCCCACCTTCTTCTTCCAGCGCCAGTTCAACAAGGCTCATGCAGCCAGAACACTCCACGCCAAGTAAATAAATCCTGAAATAAATACGGTTGTGCGTCTCATTAACATTACCTGGTAAATCCCTAAGCACAGGACCCCAAAGGCCCCCCTGGGTCTCCCAGTAATTTCTGGCAAGCACAGAAAAAAGATGATCAGTGGATGTGTTTGTGGAAGTCATTAGCGAGGGGGGGGGGAACGATATGCTTATAAGTCAATAATTCTCCTTGACAGAACCTTAGCACTGGTTATGTCATGCATCTCCTTAATGGAAGGAAGAGACATATGGCCCGAGTCCATGACAGATGTCAGGAATCCTGAAAGGTGTCACGAGGAAGACATGGGTTATTTTTTCCCTTTTAACCGACGCGGGTGTATGGGGTGTTCTGTCACCTTGATGACTGTTTTCTTTGGTTCTTCTGATTACCCGGTGGCAGGAGAATATCGTGACCCACTTTTCAAAGGAAGGTAAATACCTTCGAAGGCAAAATTCATGTTAGAAAAGGTCTAAAGTGCAGATGTCAGTCCGAATTCTCAAAAACCATACAGCGTTGGATGTATTCCACACCACCCGGGCAGCGTGTTCATCTTTGGAGTTTAAAAGTCAGCGAGGTAAGATTTACATTAAACTCTCTAATGACGGCTCACAAGTGGCTTACACTGGACAATGCTGAGTTAATGGGTCACCACCAAGGAGCTTTCTCTACTCTTTTGTATTTGGGGATTTATAAACGAGGCCTGCGGCCTGGCCTAATAAAGGCATGGTCGTTGGGTCCCAAGAAGAAGTGAATGGTAGAAGCAGATAGGTGCTCGCCAGCTCAGGGGAGGCTCTTTACTGCTTCTTTGAAGGACTTATTTCAAGTGATACATGCAGAATGGCGTTTCCAAGAGAGCTGACTGTGGGCCATGGGTAGACAGGTTTAGACCCTGGCGCCGATTTGGAGAGCACATTCCTAAGGCTGGATCCCCACTGGATGTGATTTGGGAGAAGAGAGGGTACGAGGTACAACGCTGCACTTTGTAATCATGTCTTAGTCTTGGAAAGGGCCCCGGAGGTACTTGAATTATAATAGAAAGCAGCAGTGATAAATCAGAGGGGGTAAGGGGGGGTTTTGCGGCTGCACGGATACTGGCTTTGGAGTGGCCGCTTTCTGGAGCTCACCTGGGTTGGAAGCAGGAGGAAAGTTAGCTGACACTGAGATGCACTTCATGTTCTATTTTCTCTCTTTTTCGCACTGAAGCCGACCAGCAGCCTTCCTCCTGGCAAAGCCCGTTGTTGAAGGGATGCTGGACCGTATTTTGTCAGGAGCAGGGTTTTGAGTGCTTCCGGCTGCCTGGCTGATGGACACGTGCACTGGCTTCTGCAAGCCAAGTGCAGGAACAATCTCACTTAACGACTCTGCTTGAATGGGCCAGGCCTCCTTGCCCTTCCCTCCGCTGCCTAGTCCCTGCAGGTGTGGACTCTGCTCCACCCCTCTCCGAGTGCCCCCTGTCTAAGCGTCTCAGAAGTCCATCTCCTAGATTTTTTTCTTTTTGGTCTCCACCTCCTCACTCCCCTTTCTTCTTCTGTTGTTTCACTTCTTGCCCTTCTCTCACATCCACAGCACTGTGGAAATGAAAAAGTGACCCAGAGTTTTGGAACCGTCGGTGAGAGCTGCAGGAGTGGTGGAGGCAGAAGGCAAGTCACTTCATTAGATCATTAGATCAGGGAGGTTCATTTAGATCCGCTTCTCACCCAGGGCCCCTGCTGCTGAAACCAGCAGGCTGTTACCCATAGTCAGGTGGGCCCAACCAGACGTTATTTCCCATCCTGCAGACGAGCGGAATGGGATAGAAGGTTTTCGCGTTGACTTTGAACCTCTTCCAAGCCTTTCAGAATTCACTGGGGTTTTCACAATTGCCTTCACACAGGTGTTTGAGCACAAAGGTAACACTTTTTTCAGCAGTAAGCAGTAAGAGCATCCGCCCCCTCAAACCGTGGGATTCTATTCTCAGAATCAGATTTAACCGGGCCATTTAGAGTCCATGGTTTCAGCTGAAGCTTTCCGTTTTTATGTATAATTTTGCACATGTAACCACAGGTCCAGAGAGAAGTCAAAGTTAGGAAATGCCATTTAAAATTTTATTTTCTGATTTTACTAGGGTTTCCAGTTCTAGAAAGTTTTCATTTGGTTTTTCACTTTGCTTATTTAAAAGCAATTCAGTTTGTTTTTTCAAAAAGAACAACTCTTGTATCCTTTAAATGAATTATGTAATTATCTAATGGAATTTTGCTATGAAAGCTTTCATAAAAGAAATAGCAGTTATGTTTAAATCAAATTTACATAGCTCCACACATCTCATTAGAAACAAGCCCTGGCCCCTTGCAGTGTGGATCACGTTTTTCTAGTTTCCAGGCGGATGCGGACGTTTCACCACCATATACATTTGCAGTGAAGAGCGGCTTAAATGATCTGCTTTGTTCGCTGCTTAATTATGTTATTTTACTGTTCCTGAAGACCTGACACAAGGCAAATTTACATTACCATGCTCCTAATTAGCCAATACTCCTTAAGGATTTGAATGATACAGACCCAAAGTCATTTCCTTCTTCACTAAATGTGAATTTCCTGACGTCAGGCTAGGAAGACAGCGGTTGTAGGCGGAAGGCGTCTTGTGATGACAGCCCTCACGTGTCCGTGCCCCTGGTCACACTGCGTCCGCAGCAGCCTGGTGGCTGCTGCACATCCTGCAGCCCATCACGGGAGGTCAGTCAAAGCCCCCTGCGGTTGGCCAGGATCTGCTCATTTGCTCATCAGATGGTAAAGCTTCTTGTAGACGCTACCTCGAGCTTCTAAATTAAATCATCTGCGCCTTTCTTTTTCTAAAGTGGATTTATTTTTAATTGGGGGATAATTGCTGTACAATATTGTGTTGGTTTCTGCCATGCGTCAACGTGAACCGGCCGTAGGGATAAGCTTCCCTCCTTGACCCGCCTGCCCCGTCTGTGCCTTCCTTGGCCAGTAACCCACATTCTGCCGTATCTGCCAGTCATTCTTGGTGGAAATGTGTCTGAGTCACATGACATGGGGCCTGCAGGCACCTGGAGGCACCGGTGCCGGCTCCCCTAGCTCGGCACCCATTTGCCTTTCTGTACACGCAGCTCTCTGTACACGCGGCTGTTGTCTCCCTCCACCTGCAAGCCATTCCTCTTCACTCAATGCTTGAAGTCTGCCAGCTGCGGTTCCCCAGCTTTTTCTTCCTTATCCAACCCCGTCTTGTCCTGGTCTTTCCTGTCATACGTGGCAAGTACTTCAGAATCTGCATGCCAGTGCAGGAGACATAAGAGACATGGGTTTGATCCCTGGGTCAGGAAGATTCCCTGGAGGAGGCCATGGCAACCCACTCCAGTATCCTTGTCTGGAGAATCCCATGGACAGAGGAGCCTGGCAGGTTACAGTCCATGGGGGTCGCAAAGAGTCAGATTCGACTAACACTTTCACTTAGCTGATTAAGCCAATGCTTCTTAACCATTTGGACTGTCAGTCACAATAAGAAATCCATCTTACATCACAGCTTAACACACATATAAATAGATGGGAATATTTGTATCTACATTTGAGCTCAAATTTCAATTTAAGAACAGGATTTGGGGCCCACTCAGTTGATTTCCTCAATTTTAGTTTACAAATGCAGTGATGTGGTCTAAGCCAATCATGATGGTTCTACTCTCCTGGCCAGTGATTGGTTTAGGGGAGGGCAGGTGATACAGTTCTGGCCAATGAGAATCTGAGGGGCTCCTGTGAAAGGCCTGAATTACTAGCAAAGAGACTTGAGGAATGTGACTGTTCTTTTCCTGCTGGGTGTCAGGCTACCTGCTTCTGGTGCCTGAAACTGAACAGGCCAGGGAAGGAGCCAGGCTGAGAAGGCAGAGGGGAAGAGGGAAGATAGGCTGGTGCTCGGTTCCGCTGAATTAATCAGTGCTCTTGCCTGGGAAATCCCATGGACAGAGGAGCCTGGGAAGCTACTGTCCATGAGGTTGGAAAGTGTTGGGCATGACTTAGTGACTTTCATTTCACTCACTCCCAGGCCGTTTCAGGAGGTCTTGTGAAATGAAGTTCCCCATGGTCACAGGCAGTTCAGTTGGAGTTTTCTGTTACTTGCAGTCAAGAGCTTCCTAACTAATATTCTTCACAGTGTCTAGGAATCTGAGCTGGGGTCTGCGGTATGTGATGTTAATGGACCAGGGTCATATGCCAATTAGAAGGATACAGTGAACTTGGAACCCTTTTTGTCCTGTTAAATGGACCAAATGTGTGGGTTTAGTGGCCCATGGGACTAGTTTTGGGACCTGATTCAGCAGACCACTGGAATCTGTGACTCAACCTTGTAGTTTGGCTATCTGTAGGTGACCCGGAAGGTTCCTGACCCAAAAGCACTTGTAATCTTGCTGAGCCTTACATTTGGGCTTTGTTTACTATAAAATGAATTTGCTATGTAGTAACTACAGAATTCAAAAGCAGAGACATTACTTTGCCGACTAAAGTCTGTCTAGTCAAGGCTATGGTTTTTCCTGTGGTCATGTATGGATGTGAGAGTGGGACTGTGAAGAAGGCTGAGTGCCAAAGATTTGATGCTTTTGAACTGTGGTGTTGGAGAAGACTCTTGAAAGTCCCTTGGACTGCAAGGAGATCCAAACAGTACATTCGGAAGCAGATCAACCCTGGGATTTCTTTGGAAGGAATGATGCTAAAGCTGAAACTCCAGTACTTTGCCACCTCATGCGAAGAGTTGACTCATTGGAAAAGACTCTGATGCTGGGACGGATTGGGGGCAGGAGGAGAAGGGGCCGACAGAGGATGAGATGGCTGGATGGCATCACGGACTCGATGGGCGTGAGTCTGAGTGAAATCTGGGAGTTGGTGATGGACAGGGAGGCCTGGTGTGCTGCGATTCATGGGGGTCACAAAGAGTCGGATATGACTGAGTGACGAACTGAACTGAATTAAACTACAGAATGGATGAGCCTGGATAAAGCAGCAGCTTTACGATGTAGCTTTGCAGTCCTCCGGTCTTTGTGGACTCACTTATTCTTGAAAATGACAGACTCATTTTTTCTCATGACGAAATCTTTTCTACCCCACCCCCCACCCCCACACCCCCCCTAAAAGCCATCTGTTAATGCTGAAAATGAGAAAATGGAGAACGTGAGGGATCACAGTCAAGAAATGGAGTCTGAACAAAGTTGGGAGTGAAATGTGGCATGGCACCCCAGGCCTAACACAGTGGGGATACCTCCNCACCCCCCCTAAAAGCCATCTGTTAATGCTGAAAATGAGAAAATGGAGAACGTGAGGGATCACAGTCAAGAAATGGAGTCTGAACAAAGTTGGGAGTGAAATGTGGCATGGCACCCCAGGCCTAACACAGTGGGGATACCTCCAGGGGATCTACTGGGGTGAGAAAAGGTGACCCAGGAGATGGTGAGAGGGCTTCTCCAGTGTAGAGACCACTGCTGCAAGGGCTGAGTGTCACCGGAAGTTGGGGGGCCTCCATGCCTGGTTGGGCACCAACTTCAAGTAAGCTCTATGGAACTGTGTCCCTGGGCGGGGGTCTGAGAAGATTTTGAGCATGTCCCCCACGAATGTCAGGGTTTCCTAACTTGTGGTGTGTGAAATGCTCTGAGAGTCAGAGGGTGGCCCAGACTCCGCCTTATAAGAGATGTGAATTTTCATTGTTAGGAAACTGCGGCAGTTGTTTTATTTACAATAATCTTGCTTCCTGTGTGTCCTCGTGGACTTTCGTGAGCTTTCTACTTGTCTCTTGTGACTCAGCTTTGCTCAGGTACAGTGTGAGAGGTGAGACTGTTAATCGCTCAGTCACGTCCAATCCTTTGTAGCCCCATGGACTGTAGCCTGCCATTCTCCTCTGTCCATGGACTTCTCCAGGTGAGAATCCTGGAGTGGGTTGCCATTCCCTTCTCCAAGGGATCTTCCCAACCCAGGGGTTGAACCCAGGTCTCCTGAACTGCAGGCAGATTCTTTACCGTTAGAGCCACCAGGAAAGCTGAGGTGTGGTGTTCGGTATGTCGGTGTCCATGAAGGTGATTAATGAAACGACAGGGTATTAAGTGTCTGCAGTGTGAGGGGCTTGGTGGGTTTGAAGAGACATGGGAATCAGAGGCAGCAGGGGGAGAAGTGGGTCCTTGGGTGACAAGCAGGCAGCGACGGAGGATGTGGACCGAATGCTGGTGCCGGGGCTCTGGAGCTGCTTGTTTGGTCTGTGCCCTGAACACCCGGCATCACTTATCTCCAAGGCCTGGCATTTGCTCACAGTCAAAGCTGAAGCCTGAGGCTGAGGATTGCCTCAGCGATAGTCTGCACTGTGCCCCGAGCACTGGTCAGTGCTGAGTCTGCCTTTAAGCACAGGGACTAAAGCCACAGCCCTTCCTGGGATCCTCGCAATGCAAGCTTACCTGTTTTTGTCCGGGTGTGTATTTTCAGGTATCGTTTTCAGAGACCTGACAGGGTTAGGGTTAGGGTTAGGGGAGGGAGCAATGCAGGAAGAGCCCTGTGCATCAGGAAGAGGGAGTTTCAGCCAGGAGCAAAGAGGAGAGGAAAATGGAGCTTTCAGAGAAAGGCCTGTGGAGTGATGCCCAGGAGCAGAGAGTTGGGCTGGCAGATGCTGCTCCACGGTCCGTGGAGACGAGAGGCACGGGTTTCGAAATGAACGCCTAGTGCTGTAATCACATGTGGTGACTGCAGAGTTTCAAGTTTGGAATTTGTCAGTTTGCTTATTAACAGAGATATGGAATATTTTGTGCCATGACCAAGGTAAAGTTAATTAGAAATTAGTTATTTGACTTTGAAGAGGTGAGTTGGCCGTTGTGCCTGAGAAAGGTGAATTTACTCCCTAAAGAGTGGAGTCAGCCCCTGAAGAGCAGGCTCCTCGCCAGGGCTTGCTGTCCCACGAGTCCTGTCTCCCGTTGGACCCAGACGCTGAGACCATGTGGTCACAGCTCTTTTTCCATACGCTGTCCATCCTCCAGCTCTGCAGCATGGACGTGTCCACGGGTGGTCAGCTGCGGGAGTCTCTTTCATTAACCCAGACACCAATAAGGCGAGGTTTGTTGAACATTTTTTTCTCTGATGTCTGTGTTTTGAAATTCCTGAGAAAACCCAGGGTACCCCCTTGAGGTGTTAATTACGCTGTGAAACCATTTGCTTTGGGGAATCTTATTTCATTTATTCATCTTTCAAACTGAATTGTCAGAATCCAAAATAGATAACAGTTAAACGTAAAGTGTTTTGCGAGGGCTTCAGTTGAAATGTAGAAATGTGCGTACGGTAAAAAGCTTGGAGTCATCAGATTTTTGATTTCAATCATTTTCACAGCATTGTTTGAACTTATCTTCTTTTCAGCCCCAAAGGAAATGATGCCAGAACTAAATTGTAAGTGTCTTTAGGGCAGGAGAGGTTTACGGAT